>JAPWTK010001316.1:0-59375 GCA_029963805.1 Aromia moschata
CGCCGTCGAAACGGTTGAGACATGCGCACAGATATGGTTTTTCTGGACATAACCTCGGCAGTGGCAATAGTAATACCAGTAGTACGTTCATTCTTCATTAATATAAAAATAATAAAACACCTGGGATGGATCCACGTAAATTTGGAAGTAGTAGTGGATTGTGAAAATTGTCCTGTTACGGAAAATAACAATGTTTTAGTGTATAATAAGACAGGTAAGTAAGTAGTAGGAATATAGAAGGCAAGGTCCTCGTCATACAGTTCAAAGCTTTAAAACTTTGTATTTTAAAGAAGGCATTTTTCATTTTTTTTCAAGGCATTTCCTTTATAAACCAACTGGGCATAACTTCCTATTGTTTTTTGATGATTTTTATAAATTCACCAAATAAATACTAAAATAAATTTTCTCGGCGACAATACATAAACATAAACAGCTGTAGTACCAACTGACACCTGACAACTAAAACCTGAAATAAGCGTTCCCAGTGCTCGCAACTGTTGGGAGTGAGCTTTTTTCTGCTCAGTTCATCAGCTCAGCCACTTGGAACGCGCCCATTGGCGCTTAAATTTGACGCTGCAATTTTTCGCTACAATTCTTAAAGTGGCGGAAAATTCAAAATCGTACCACGTAACTTCATGTGTCGCTGAAAACGAACTACTATCGACTGCATGAAAAAGTACTCCTTTATAGGGACAAACCCATGATAAATCTTAGGTTTTAGTCATTGAGAGTTGGCAATGTTGAAATTGGCAAATAAATTGTTACAAAATATTGCAAAAGCACAGTTACTAAAATTCGACAATTTATTGAAAAATAAATTGACCAATTTATTGTACAATAAATTGGTAAGTGTAAAACAGTCTTAATATAACCCGAAACCGTACAATGTCCACAACATCCGATCGCTTAACGAAATTTACTCCTCTTGTCACGTGCATGCGTGGAATGTTGCGTTTAAAATCAATCGTAACCTCAACGGCGACTTAAGAGGGAGAGTTTTGTGACGTAAGAGGGAGGACCGTGGTGACGTAAGAGGAATTTGTGAATTAAGCGAAAGTGACAAGAGAGAATTGGTGTACGTCCAGAATGAGGATGATATTTTGCGATTCCATCTAAAATCGAGTACTAATTAAAAATAAACAACGAATTAAAGAAGATATTCAAGTTTGGTCCTCTTTTTGAGCTCCATGTACTTTGGTAACGTAGTAACAATATTAACCATAGGTACAATTTTTCCACGGCGGAAGTGCATTAATTTTCATCTAGGAGTTTGTAATTGTTTTTTTGATTGAAATATCTTGAAAGTCAATTTTCACGAATGAAAAGTTTGTAGCAGGGCCGTAGCCAAACCAAAATTCTAACCAGAGCTCAATGTTACTTTAGTGCCAAAATAAAAAAGGTTTGCATAAGAAATTTTATTATTATATATGTACGTTTTATAAAAGAAACAAACCTTTGACGCCATGGGTTCGTCTACCTTTTGCAAGTTTACTTATTAAACTAAACAGTAATCACAACGAAAATAATACTAATTTTAAAAACTGGATTTAAAGTTGTAATAAGCAGTATCCTACGTAAGGAAACAACTGATACATTTGTAGTTTTCTTTGCTTACAAGTATTACTTAGGGACAAAAAAAGTGAACAAATAGTAGGTAGTAAAAAAAAAACACATCCTACATAAAACATAAACTTTGATAGGTCAAATCAATTTTCAGTATGTTATGAGTAGAATTTTACCAGGGTTTTTTTTTCAACAGGGCACAGCCCTGGCCAGCCCCCCCACCCTGGCTACGGCCTTAGTTTCTACGGTTTTACCTGTGTGGAATATAGGTACATACCATTCCAAATTGTAGTTGGCGAGGGCTATACTTTCTCGGACAGAATTTTAGAAATCATACAAAAAACTGATACAAACGCAAAACCAGCTGCCAATCACCTAATTCGTTACATTTGTCAGATATAACCATAGAAACCAAACCAAGGTATTTCAATAGGTAAAACCATAAACATAGAAAAGACCATAAAAGACCATAAAGAAACGTAATCAAAAATCAACGTAAGTATACCCAGTCGTGGGTGACAAAGTTCAATTTTCCCCTTGAATGAATATTTTAAAGGTTAAATATTTTTAAAAGACACCTAACCTGCTTTAAAGGTTAGGTGTCTATATTTAATGTATTACACAATCATTTTTTTCAATAAAAAATGTACATATTCATGTGAGAATCCAATTTCCAAAGGTAGTTCTAGAACTTTTACAAGCGGCGACTTAAGAGGGACAGTTTCGTGACATAGTAGGGAGAAACGTGGTGAAATAAGAGGAAATGTGAATTAAGCGAAGGTGACTTAAGAGGGAATCGAGTGTATTTCTCCATGGGTAAAACAACATAAGCGTTACGCTCCTTGGTGGTCGCTCAACAAACTAATTACTGGGACATCGTTTATGCAACGTCCGTTTGAGTGCCATTGTATTTTGAAAATTTTCCGTTTATATTTGTGTTGTATTCATTAAAAAAATATAGTATTAGTGTTATTTTGTGAGTATTATAATTAGAATGAATCACTATTGTTGTGTACCTACCTCGCTGTTCGTCCTGGATTAAGAAGGATCCCCCATTAACTTTTCAAATAGTTCCTGAACAAGGAAAGCATCAAGTTTTCTTTATAAATAAATTTGGTCAATAGAAACGTATAGACATGCGCAAGGCTTGGATATTAAAACTAAGGATAGGAAAGCCCGTTAGTAAATTTATAAAAGTCTGTTCTGTTCATTTTGCTGAGGAGGATTACTTTTATCGATGTAAGTTTTAGTATGTTAAAGTTGATGTAAAGATATTTATAATATTTTATTATTATTGTCTTGTTTCAGATAAGGATTAAAAAAAGCGGAAGATACTGAAAAAACTGCAGTACCTTCAAATTCATGAATTCATGAATGGCCTGCATTCAGAACATGTTCAGCCTCATACCTATACACACTTTAAAATTATAGTGCCATCTAAATATTCCATATAATATATGTATTTCAAGATCTTCAATCTAATGTCTGCCATTCTACTTAAAAATATTTTCAATTAAAACATTAAACAATTTTGTAAAAAAACACATGTAGTATATCTTGAAGCATTTATTCACATTTTTCAAAATAAACCGATTCAACCTAAAAATGTATCTTCCACAGGTATTTTCTATCAAACAAAAATCAAAAGAAAACCACTACAATTATGCCAACAACTTGTAAAGAGTAAACCTTGATCACAAAAGGTGTTTTTAGGCAGTAAATAATCAAACACTACACAAATAATAAATCAAAGCGACAACTTGAATATAAAACATTAAAAGCAATGTACATACAAACAAACAGCTAATGGCTTAATAACACGGTACATATACAAATAGATAATATGTAGATGTACATATACCGTGGCTTAATAATTAATTCGCAATTTTTACGCACTGGCGCTAGCATCTTAAGCCTATACCCAGAGAGATGTAAGACCATCTCTCTTTTACATCTCTCTGCCTATACCGCGCTAATATGCGCGTAAACGGTTTCTGATTGGTCAAACTAGTGGTGGAGAACTATCGATAGCACTATCGATAATTATCGATGGTTTTGACTATAGAATAATATCGATTAGTTTTCTACACTATCGATAGTTTCAGATAAGACCAATCTGAACTGAACTAGTTCACTTAGTTCACTTGACGGAGCCGGTTCACTGAACTAATTCGTTCGTGAATTGTGAATGCGAATATTGAAATTATTGAATAACAATGGAGGAGTTTTTAAATATCTCCTGCAATGATTCTAAATCTCATTCTCAAAATTAAATATCAATGGTTCTACATCTAAATCTAAATATTGTGTAATTGTGTATTTTAGAACTATTATTGTAGATCAGAGAACCAGTGGACCTAATGATTAGATCAGTTAGTATTATTAATATTAGTCTTTCTAGATTATAATTTTGCCTAATATTTTTTGTTATTTGCCAGAATGTTAAACCTAACCTAACATTGACATCAACTTAATGTTAGTGTATAGTAATGATCAGATTTATTTTAGAAAAATCCACTGATAATATTTAGCGGTATTTAGTTTCTTCCTAATATATCTTTTAAAATCCTCAAGTTTTTTTAATGTTAAATATTGTATAATTAGTAGCATCACATTTTTCCCTAACTATCGAAAACTATCGATAGTTATCGATAGTCATTACTAAAACTATCAACAACTATCGATGGTGCCTACTATCGATAGTTCTCCATCACTAGGTCAAACACTCGTACGGGATAAATTCCTTACGCGTGTGTTAGAAACACATTCATTCCAATACAGTTTTTAGTTATGGAATGTGTACGTTTCTAAAATAGTGTTATAGTAAGTCGCTATTAGTTTAGATTTGCAGAGCGTCCTTGAAAACTTTCGATATACATTTTCACATCCATATTATTTCTGTTTTTTTTTTTAAACACAATTAGTAGGTGACTCTTCATGAAGCTCCCTGTATGTACATAATTAATGGAATATAGACTATTCGTAGATAGCACGTATTACACAATATGTGTTAAAAAAGGAAGACAATAATCTGACGTCATCGACAGTGCTGCCTGTGGTAAAAGAACCTCGCCTGCGTCAGTTCATCTCGCGGTGTTTTGGTTCGCGAAGTGTGGTTAGGTAAGCGCGGTAGAAGGTGCACTAATCGCTTTGGAGGTTGATAACGATAACGATAAAAAAACAGTGATAATATGTAGTGGTTGTTTCGATAAAGCACTGCTTCTTCACCAAGCTCGCATGAGTTTTCAGCACATTCATGCACCTGTGAAATAATAGAATGGTACAAACTTCCAGATTTATAATTGTGGACGTACTAATACCTTGACCCGCAAATTTATTATTAGTTACTATATTTTAATATTTACTAACATCTTTTGAGCCTATTTAATGATATTTATATTAATTATAAATTAAGTAGCTAACCAATGATTATTAAGTTTTTAGAAATAAAATTTAAGGAAGTACCTACTTTTTTTGAATTTATTTAATAATTGAACAAATACAAAATATGTTAGCTTTTTGTGGATAAGTGATAAATGTATTTAATAATTTATCACTTACACTCAAAAACCAGATTTTAATGTGAACACGTAATTACGATTTAGGATTTACCTAGAGAAAGTCTGCTGATGCTTAACAAGCATACCTTATACCTAACAGGTAACTCGTAAATTAGTACCTACCTAGCTACTACATATGTAGGTATGTACATATATGTATGTTATTAACCATTTTTAGTAATTGTGGATTCAAGTCCGGTCAACTATAATTATACTGCAAATAGATATAGTTACTTATGGTGGGTTCATGCAGAAATTTTTAGTAATAAGAATAAGAATAGTAATAAGCATAAAAAGTTAAACCTTCGTTTTATAATGACCCAGTTCATGCAGCAAATCCTTATTTTTAAAATTATTACTAAAAATTATGTTTACTGCATGAACTGGGTCATTATAAAACGAAGGTTTAACTTTTATGCTTATTACTATTCTTATTCTTATTACTAAAAATTTCTGCATGAACCCACCATTACTCTCAACCACACTATCTACATCATTTTGTGCAATTATTCTTTGATGCTAAACAATTCTTATAAAATATTCTGTTAGTTTCGTACTTAAATGTAAACAGTATGTACTAAAGGTGAAGATGATATAATTTCTAATTTTATGTTGATTTAATAATGTTCTATTTATAGATATTATCTGTAGGCAAGTCTTTACGAAGGTACCTTTTTAAATTAACTATCGAATATGTATTACAAATAAGTACCTATTACAATTCATTTTATTAATTAAGTTAACTATCTAGCAGATTTTTAATATCAATCAAGGTTTTAATACTTTTTGAATGTATGTATTATTCTTTACAATTAATTTTTTTACTTCTAACATGAAGTATGGTACCACCTAGGAATAGGTATACCTAATAATCCTAATATAATATAGGTATTATATGTTTTGGTTGTTTTCAGAGTATACATATGTATATACATATTACAAATTTAGTAAGGCATAAAATATATAGATGACATAATAGGGAAATAAAATTTTGTGTCTAAAAAAATTGCTCATGTATCCGGCAATAGCGGATGTAGTGTGAGACACATGAATTGTTTAATGAGGGGGGCTATTTCTGATTACCTATATGCATACAAAGGTACATATTTGCTTTACCTCTTTACGAGTGTACGTGTTCATGTTAGGTACACAAAAAAGAGAGTAGGCTGTTCGTTTTTGTTTCAATTCACATTTTTTATAAAATATAAATATTTGATTAAAATGTAGTTTAAAAATCGAGTACTTATTTGTATCACCACATTTATAAATAAATAATAAAGAACTTGTGAGTTAATATACAGGGTGTTCCAAAAAGCAACGTCAATCCGAAAGCTAATTACAGACCACGTCACATGCGACAAAAAAAATTGATGCAAGTGTCTTGGTTCTCTATATCTCGAGAACCCAGATACTCATCTAAATTTGTTTTGTCACTTATTCAGTCAAGACTTGACTTCTAACCCCCGTTCTTTTTGACATTGTTTTTTTGGAACACCCTGTATGTAAGTAGAAAAAACTACCGGAAGCTGCCGGACAAAGAAAATGACTTTGACAATCACTACATATCTAACTGAAGAAAAAAAGATTAGTTACGTGCGGAACAAAATCTAGTTTTTGTTGTTTTCCTTGGACAGACTAATTATTTTTAATTTTGTAAACATTGCACACCTACGATAGATCCAGTAATGATCCAGTAGACAAATAGACCATGATTTCATAACATGCTAGGTATTTTATATCGAGTTTTATATACTCGTATGTTTACTAAAAGGCTAAAGTTATTGAGAAAACATATTTTGTGTTATTTTGAAAGATGAAAAATTTAATGTGGAAATGATTAATCTTAGATTTGTATTATTAAAATAAAAGTAGAAGCAAGAATTCGAAAAAATCCTTCGAAATATAATTCTACCTGAACTGAACTAGACGTTGCTACATAAGTAGACCTAAAGAGGCCTAGGTATTTGACATACATACAGGGATGGAAGTCTAAGATTTCAAAGCCGAGCATTAAAAGATAGAAAAGAATAAACTCTTCAAGTAAAGGGAACTGACAGAGAATTATTATATTAGAATATTATATCCTTAGTTGCCAGACTGACATGTAATTTTAAAACTTTTATGAGCGTTATTCTCTGTCTTCCGTGTTTATATCAATAGGGTAGCAATAAAATTATGTAGGCGGGACGCCCCGCCCATAAATTATAATGCACACGTGTGTATTGAATTTTTGTCTCGACTCTAGAGAACAATAACCAATTCGACGATCGGCGGTCGGTGATGGGCCATGTCAACTACCCCTCTCTTCACATTCTATCACGCGCAGATCTCATACGTTTCTTATACGTGTACGAGCGTGAAACACTGTGGCTTCTAACTGTCTTTGTCTGTCCTTACTGGTGTCTTTTAACGTATTCTCTTCTACACATGTATCGCCAATATGTAAAGGTGCGATTTCCTAATCTGTATGTACATATAAAATATCTGAATAACGTCCATAACATCATTTGGTCAATTTGTATCATCGCTAGTGTTATATAAGTTGCAGTGATGTATAATAAATATTCTCCTTAACGGTTAGACTTTGATAAACACGTACATCATGTACGCAAGTACATATCGTTCTGACGATATATTCAGGGTCATATCCAGAGTCCTGAACGTACATAATATACAGTAAGCGGCACCCTAATGCGTACATAGCCGAATGAAGGGCAATTGATAATTCAACTTCTTTGTTCAATCGAAGTAAACATGAGGAGAGAACCAATCGCAATCCAATCGCTAGCGCCAGCTTATGAAAGGCATCCGGTTTGTCGGTAGGGCTGTTTGAGTTAAAATTTGAAATGCCATTTTATATTTTATTCTGGTCTAGTGCCTGATTCGAAAAGTGCGTATCATCAATCAATATTATCATTTGCCAATGATTTTACGTATGTGTGTGCACCAAAACACATACGCCAGCACATCTCATTCGAACAACTATTCGCATACTTAATATAAAATATAAACCAAACGACAAGTACGACAACAAACGACTAGCGTCTAGCTGGTACCAGGTCACGGGTGATCCTGGCCAATGAGAAATACCTGTGTAACGTGGTACCTGTGTAATGAGAAATACCTGTGTAACATATGTATATTAGAACATTATTTACGAACTAGTTAAGCAATATTTTTTATAACAGAAACTCAAATGTTCCACAAAGTCACGTTAAGCACTTGAAAATTTCTGGGCATCATAAAAAGAAGTATATGTGATAATTGAAAGGCTTATTAAAAAGTACATGTGCTTAGGAATAACAACCTCGGTAATAAAAATTGCAACGGTGAATGTATTGTTTATGATGACCATGGACTATGGATTTTAAATATAATTTAATTTCTGTTATTATATATTCACTGATATAAAAGCAAGTATTAAATCTATATCGTATCTAATGAAGTGATTTGAACATATTACTATCTCAATAAGGAAAATTTTCTGAAAATCTATATCTACATATTATGTATACACCTAGCCTAAATTAAAATCACACCGCATAAATTATGAAATATAACTAAATTGTGAAATATAACTACATATTTCTTCATAGAAATACAAGTTGAAAGTACAATTTAATATTTTTTAAGTTAACCGCGTGCAGCAATTATGGTTGGGTTGGCATGCATACTATCTACTCGTACTAAGTTTTGAGCGATGTATCATTCCAAATCCACAAGATTTTTTTCTTCACTATGTGTTTACTTGAAATGTAAAATCTGCGTGGCACTGATTCCATTTCAGACCATAAAATGTTCAAATAGATTAACGTGGGAGCTTTGAGATGGCATACGGAGCTGCTGTGAATGCTGTCATTGTTTAATAACTGGCTTGAAGTTTCTTGTCTGTGTCAGGTTGACAACAATGGTTTCCTTGTAGCTTTAATTTTGCGATGTTTAGTGCAAGATTGTTATGTAGAATGTTGAAATATTATGAATGATATTGTCTATCAATTCGTCAATTAAAACAGGTTTACGACAAAAACCCTTGCCATACAAGCCCAAGTCACCAACGAACCGCCACCGAGTTTGAGAGTTGCTGTTAATGGGGGATTCCCTTTTCTAACACTAAAAACCATGCTTTTAAAAAATATTTTTTTATCAATGTAGCAAGTTTTACACAATTTTTTATACGTGATTAGTCTAATTACAGTAATTTTTTGAAGTGTTTTTGTGAGAAATTACGCTCGCTGCTCGTCCTCGACCGTAACGCCGTTCTGACTCCCTCGATTGCTGGTTGGCGTAATATCTAAACACTAAATCATCTGAAACAAACAATTATTGAAACGGCATTTTACTTTACGTAAATATGACTATCGTATGACGAACCAAAAAAAAAAAAAATTGAGGTAATGGTGACTTGTCAAACAGAAATTGTCAATTTTGCCCATCAAATTTTCCATATTTTTTGTAGTTTAAAAAAAATTGGTAGCACTTATAGTTTTTATTGGTCATCATACGATAAACTAATGTTTGCTCGACATAGTCAACATTTCAAAATTTCAAGTTAATCGATTCATTGGTTTTGAGATATCATTGATGATATTCATTGGATTGGAGATATCGTGCCAACCAGTCATGAAAAAGTTGTTACGAGAGGAACGCGTTTAAAGTTTTTAGTAAGTATTTACTATTTATAAAGGCATATCAAATACTTACCTTATTTATTTGTTAATCAGCTATACTAGGGCCATACAATACACTTTCCTCCTCTTCTTTTTTTAATTCACTACCTTAACACTACGACCAATCTAATCATATGTGTTCTTTTGGAGCGCTCTGCCGCGCGCTTCAAATTCTAGCTGCCCACCGAGTCGGTTATAAAGGATCTTATAACTTCGGCAATTTTAAGAATTGTGATTTCAAGTTTGGTACACTTATTATTATAATCTTAAATTACAAGGATCCGTCGGAAAAACATTAGTTTTTTTTTTTATCCAACAAACAGGAATCCCCCATTAAGTTCTTCATTATGCGGTTCACTATTTTTCGATCGATACCCAAAACGTTTACCATCGGAACCGAAAACCTTAATTATAATCTCGGACGACGGAAAAATATAACTTTCCGTTTTGAACGAACTTCATATATATTTACATATACCGTGTGTGCAACGTGGCATCGGCCAGTTATGAAAAAGGACAGACAGTGAGACGGCAGATAAGAAGAAACAACCGAATACGTATCGAAGGTAGTGAGGGGAATTAGACCAGTCCTCTTACCATCTGCGTTAGTAGTTCGAACGAGAAGGGTAGCATTTGTCTTTTTTTACAACCGGCCGATGTCTGCTTTACACGTACGGTATATTTTATTTGTATCCACCTGTCCTGTAAATGGGTGTATACCTGTAGGTTAGAGGAAAATAAAAAAAATGAAAAATAAAAATAGCAAACAAGTCGGGGGAGAGTCTGGAACAGTGGCCACGCAGGAACATTGTCCACTCGTGCTACATTTCATTTATAAAGAGTAGAGGTTGCCACCTACTAGAGCTACCAATTTGAGAGTCTTTTGTGTACCAGGTGAGCTCACATAAAAACAATTGTGTTATTGTGACAATATAAACTGGAAGAAATTGACTAAAATTGAATAGAAACCCGGTACTTTAAACACTTATTGTAACTTTTAACAAGATCAACTAACCTCGAAATATAATGTTGTGTTATTAATTTTAGTGGTCCAATTCATATGCGATCGGGCTCGTATATAGAAAGCTCAACAGTTGGTAGCTCTACCCTCCACTTCAGAGGGGTAAGCAACATCCTAAGAATATTAACGGGTAGTATCCTTGAGCTTCAAAGTTTCTTCTTTTTATGTGAAATTTTAAATTGACCACATGTAGTAAAATACAATGAACGAGAAAATTATGCGTAGTGAATAAATACCTACATATCGACGTGAACTCGTAATGACGATTTATATCTAGTACTCTATTTCCATTTTAAATTGAAAATAGGTAAAAGAAGCAAGGTTGTCAGATATATTTTCTAAAATTGCTAAGCTCACTACACAAGTATATTTCATACTTCAGTAAACTGTTAGTTCGTGACGTTCTTAGAAAGCTAGTTTGGAAATATTTAAAAAAAATACATAGATATAAATTTATTAGTTAGCATTAAAATAAAACGTTTAAAATTGCTGGAAAAAATAATTATAAATTCAAACAACTTTATGTATATTACTATATTTAAGAAAAATTTGAAGAGCCGGCATCGGCGGCTCAGGCGGCTGGCCGCACAGAGTAAAACCACTGGCGGTAACACCGGTCAAAGAGATTATTAGGCTACTTTGCATTTAATACATTGCTAATACTTCTTCGGTCCACTGTGCCATAACATTTTTACGACGTCGTTAAAATGATTTACGACTTTAGGCACTCAACTTGTTTAAGACGCCACTGACGTGTATTTCAGCTAGGTTTATTAACACAGACAATTTTTTGAGATTGTCTGGCTAAATGAGCATTATTTACAGCAAATTATATTACAAATATTAAGAGTTTTGTATGCAGGCTAATTTTAATCTCCTATATTGATTTGAATGAAAAAATTATTTAACAATTGTCGAATTTATAAAAGATATGTGCACGCCCATGGAATTATAAAGTTGCACCCCTTTTTTTGTTCCCCAGGCGTATTTATCATTTTCAATTAAAATTAGAAGGAATATACATGTAAGCGTTTATTAATATAACAATATTCTGATTCTATTAAACAGCTTTTGTAATCACCCATTGTTTAAAAAAACATATGGTTGATGGTATAGTGGTCAGGTTAAAAGTAGGTACAATGGCCACTACTTTATCATATTTAATAAGGGATGACTATTGTACCACCATTAGAAAAAGAACTATTTATGGTAGAATGGCTTTAGCAGGTAAATTAAATTATATCTCTCTTGTTTTCTACCCTGGTTTGTTATAGTTCATGTATAGTATTTGTTAACATTTAGCCGTTAAACTACTTTGCTCTAAACGTTTCAATTGTTTTTTGAATACATTTAATCTGCATTATTACTATTATTATTTTTGGTGATTATTTTTAACATAATATATCTGTATTCTGACAAACATCACCCATTTGCGCTGTTTCCCATTTTTTAAACAGTAGTGGCCACTCTAACATATCCTAATGACCTAACATCAGTGTAGGTACAGTAGCCACTTTATTTTAAATTTTTGCAACTCCTAAATTTTAATTACAATATTATGTTTTCAGCCTTAGAATGAACATCTGTAGAAAATATGTAGAATTTGTCACCTAGTGCTATCAGGGTCGGGAAAAAGGTTAATTCTAGCTTTTACTATTTTATAAAAACGTGGCCACTGTTCCAGACTCTTCCCTACATGTGTACATCTACTTATTCAGTGAATTCTTGTCAACAACACTTTTAAGTTACTAAAATATATTCTTTTTATTTTATCACATTCATAATACCAGCTTGAAATTTCTTATACTATTTTCATTTACAATTTGTTTGATATCTGTGACCAAATATTTTTTTTTTAAATGTTTTGTTTGTTGGGTAACAATATATCATCATAAATCTATCTGATAACAAATATGACTCAAGTAAACAAACACACTTTATGTTACCGATGTTAACGTTTTGTTTTAAACTATTTCGTATACATACGTTTTAAATAATAGAGTGATATAATAACTTACCTTCGTCTAAATTACACTACAAATACATACAGTAAGCAACGAAAGTTATCATACACCCACTTTTTTAGTTTGCTTTTAAATTCTGAAAATGTTTGTATTACAGCATTGATTTTTTTGCTTCTGACAGGATTATAGCTTGTGATATTCTGATTTAATACGAGTCCAACGACTTCGAAAGGGATTTACTATTTTCGAAGTTATTTCCGTTTCTTTGAAAATATTTAAATTTTAGCGATATCTTCACACAATCGACATACCGCCTTCAACTTCGGCTTATTAGACGCAGAATATCACAAGCTATAATCCTGTCAGAAGCAAAAAAAAAATCAATGTAATACAAAATTATCAGAATTTAAGCAAACTTCAAATAGTGGGTGTGATAACTTTCGTTGCTTACTGTATATGTACTTACATACATTTATATAACGTGATTGATCGAAACCATTAGGGCTTATAGAAATGACTGATTTTTGAAAATTTGGGTTTAAACTAATAGCTCTATGGCGGACTTGAACATATTTTCAAGATCCTGGAGTGGGTACTGGAACCTTCGGCGTAGAAACAAAAAACTGGACGTTTTTCATAAACACCGAATTACTACCCTTTTCTCGACGCGCGTTTCGTTTTAATCTTCTCCTGAAGATGTCAACTTGGTTGGCGAAACGCGCGTCGAGAAAAGTGTAGTAGTTCGGTGTTTTGTGGAAAACGTCCAGTTTTTTATATTTTCAAGATGTCTACACTTCCGGTTAAAGCAGAAGTCGAGCTCAACTTTAGAGTCGACCTTATTTTAAAGAGAATGGTACATATTTTATTGCATATTTCGATTTTACACGTTATTTTCGTTAGATTTTCATGATGTTTCCCTATACTTATCTTTTTACCGTTTTTGAGTGATTTCAAGTTCTTTGAAATTTTGTTCATAAGCACCATAACATTTGAAAATATCTGTAGGGGTCATTTTAGAAATTTAAGTATCGATATTAGCACTGTAGTTAGTAGGACCCTAAAGCAACAATGCTTTTATTGTTTCTTAATTATAATCGGGTCGGTCTTATTCGCTCACTACCTTGACTGTGTATTAGTCCAGTAGGCAGGGAGCTAAAATCATCAAAAAGTGCTCGTGAAACATAGAAGGCTAGTTTTGACGGTTTTGCTATATCTTTTTTTTGAGTAGAACACATTGGCGGGTCCGTAGAGCTGAACCGTCCGCTAATTTTGTAAATTAACAATTTGTGAAAAAAAAAGTCTTTTTTTCACAGATTGTTAGCGGACGGTTTCAGCTCTACGGACCCCGCACATTGCAGTCTACGCAAAATACATAGGAGACCGTCAAAACTAGCCCTATATGTTTCAAGTACACATAAAAGTTTCTGCCTACTATAGCTTCTTATCTGTCGTCTCACTTCTATTTGTTCCTGGAGTGGGTACTGGAACCTTCGGCGTAGAAACAAAAAACTGGACGTTTTCCACGAAACACCGAACTACTACACTTTTCTCGACGCGCGTTTCGCCAACCAAGTTGGCATCTTCAGGAGAAGATTAAAACTAAATTCTAGCCTACACACTTGCACTATTTATACCAAATTTGTTGCCACGGTTCACTGAACCGTAACTGTCTTTGTTTATCAGAGCAAACAGTGGACTGGTGGGTATCGGACCATTGTCCTTATTCATACTATTGTTACACTTAATGATTTCTAAACTTTCAAAAGCTTCCAACTGTCTACTGTTTGTTACATTTCTAATTAATTTTAAATTATTTATATCTATCCTATGGTTGTTGTCGAAAGCATGTTGGGCAACACAAGATTTTTCAGTTCTGCCATATTTCAAATGAGCCATGTGTTCTTTAAATCTAGTCAATATAGATCTTTTTGTTTGCCCAATATACTTTTGATCACAATCTTTACAACTTATTTCGTATATTCCTGACTTTTCGTTATTATTGATTTTGTCTTTGGGGTTACCCAAAAGCGTCTGTAGTTTATTTTTTGAATTATAAACCAAATTGATATTAATATTTTTAAAAATCTTATCTAGTCCACGGGTGAATTTAGGTTCATATGGTAACGAAGCAAATTTCGAATTGTCAGTATCTCTACGAAAAGTCGTGGAATTGTACAGGGTTCTCTTAAATTTATGCTTCCTTATTAACTTATCTATTAAATGGACTGAGTAACCGTTACTCTTAGCTATATTCTTAATTAATTGTTTCTCATGTTCAAACCTCTCTTTACTGAGGGGGAAATTTAACAAACGATGAATTAGAAAATTAAAACTTGCCATTTTATGTTGAAAAGGGTGGTGTGAATCGTTGGGAATATATCTAAGAGTCGCGGTTTCTTTCCTATATACATCAAACTCTAACTTATTTTCACTATTTCTAATAACTAATACATCTAAAAATGGCAGTTGTTCATTGTGTTCCACTTCATATGTAAATTTTGTGGTAGGGAAACGGTTATTTAATTTGGCAACAAAATTATCCAAACTAATTGCTTTTGTATCAAATACCGCGAAGATGTCGTCCACATACCTGAACCAAACTCTAGGGAAATACTCGAATTTATGTTTTACTTCTGTCTCAAATTTACTCATAAAAAAGATTTGCAATGACAAATTGCAATGACAAACTTCTATTTGTCCTTTTTCATAAATGGCCGATGTCTGGTGTACACACAGGGTATATTCAGTATGTGTACGTTACTGTCATTGTTGAAGAGAGTAAGCAGCGGCTACATCAATTTATCTCCTAGGCATTATGTATCTCATCCATGATCTATCACCATCATTTATAATCTATGAAAAATGAGAATATGTGTATTAATATAATTATTATTTATTATGAGCGAGTATATCTAAAGATCATGTTAATAAGGATAATACCTTTAAACTGTTTTAGCCGTTATCATTTTTAGAAAACTTTACAAAATATATATTTTTATTTTCATAAAATTCAGCTGTGAGAAAGTAAATACTTACATATTTTTACGTAAATTTTTGTCCGTCTAGCATTGAGTATCAAATAGACAATGTTATGACAGCAGACATTATGAAATAGACAATAATGTGATCATATATGCAATAGAGAACCAAAGCACCTTTTTTTTGGTTTTGGTTTTAGCGTACTAAGAGAGTAAAAATCGTGTTTTGATCCCTCAAATAAAATAAACGACACAATTTGAAATAAACGAAACGTTTAAAAACGTTACGTCGAAAACGAAAACAGATATTGATTTAATTGATATCTGTGCAGGTCTATGGCTATTGTACATACATACATACACCCTAGGAAATTGCACCTTTACATATTGGCGATACACATATATGTAGAAGAGAATAAGTTAAAAGACACCAGTAAGGACAGACAAAGACAGTTAGATGCCACATTGTTTCACTCTTGTGCACGTATTAGAAACGTATGAGACCTGCGCGTAATATAAAGTGGAGGGGGGTAGTTGACACAACCTATCGCCGAATTTGAGTGGAACTCAGTACTTTTTCGCAGTTATGGATGTGTACATCGACTTGGCTGTATGAAACGATATTCTTACGTAATTCTGACTTTTACAATTATCCCATACACTTAAAAGAAGTGTACGAACATAATTATATTTTCAAATTTTTGTATTCCTTAACTAACCGGTCTGCAAGAAAATAAAATTGAAGTTCTATAAAAAATAAAAAAATAAAAATAAAAATCAACCCGACGAGAGAAAGAAAAAATGCCCATTGAATAAGTGGTCCAAAAATCTCGCCCCTTTGTGCTTCGCAAAAACCTAGTCTATCGTAAAACTCAGTTCTTACGCGTTCTAACTTCTAACACATCAGAGGAAATATTATTTAGGACTTGTACTTCTGACCCGTAAATTTAAATTTCGTGGTCTTTCATGTTCATGTCCGTAAACAGTTTGTTTTATTTGTTAAATATTTGTTGGCATTTAAGGAACCTTTTTATAAAAAATGGCCCAACGATGGAATCGCCTAAAATACCAACCCAAACATTTAACTTCTCGGGATACTGCGTACGCACAGGAATACTCAAAGTGCTTATTTTCCGTAGACCAATAACGATATAATAATTCAATTCACACGTGCGCATTATATTTTATGGGCGGGACGTCCCGCCTACATATTTTATTGCTACCCTATCATGAAAGACAAAAAATAACGCTCATAAAAGTTTTAAATGACATATCAGTCTGGCAACTATGGATATAATATTTCTCTGTCAGTTCCGTTTACTTGAACTTTGAGTTTATTCTTTTCTATCTTTTCATGCTCGGCTTTGAAATATTGGACTTTCCAACCCTGTATGTATGTGACAACTAAACGAAGTGTGATGCCTTCGTACTGTGACCGCTTTTAACACTTTAAAATGTTCCCTTCTTTTGAAAAAGTATCTAAATGGTTTGTGTTTTTGACAACGAGCTAGAACAATAACTACCAACTCACGTTGCAGTCAATTTGTAACTCTAACCATACTTAATTTGTTGTCTTCAACTTTAACTTGACTGTGCTAAGTAACTTTTTCATCTCTGCTCAAAATTCACGAAGATATTGTGTAAAAAATGTGCGTAAAATGTGATGAAGATTTTGTCAATAAGTACTAAATATCAATTCACACTTCCTTAGTTGTGCCGTAAAAAGTAAGACTTAGGCTCATATGATAACACGATGCATAATTATGTACCTAATTATGTGCAAAATGCAAGGCGATAACTTAAATTTGTTCTTATTCCATGAAGTCAACAAAATAACAGATTTAAGTTGTCGCCTTGCATTTCGGAGATAATTAGGTACATAATTATGCATCCTACCATATGAGCCTTACATAGATAATAATAAACTCGTTGGAAATTGGTCACATATCCCAAATTGGTCAAATGCCACCAATACATCCTCAGGTGTCTACTGTAGCATTCCCATTATTCGGAGAACCAGCTTGCTTTAGTTTATAAAATTTCTGTCGCGATAAAGACTATTTTGTACCAGTATAGTTTCGGTTTTTTCTTCCTGAGAATTTCAAAATTCAGTCTTGTTGTAACTTGCATCTTCCTGTAGAAAGAATAATGTGTGTTGTCTGCTCTTCCAAACCATTTAGATTCATATTCCTCTTTAGCCAGTCTACCATGTTTTGTGTCCAATTGGATGACCTATTATTTCTGCATCTTTTATATTTCGGCCACGTACCTTGGTTACTGGCTTACGTGCCTGAGCAATCGTTCATTGAGCCTCTCTTGTATCCTTAAAAATTTGCCCACAATTGTAGTTACTTGCATGTAACTATCAAGGTGTCGATGTATTTATGCCTTTATGGGTAGTTTGGTCATACTACATAGAGTTGTGGTCTTATTCGAGCACTTGAAGCATTATCTTGGACTTTATCTTTATCTTTATCTCTATTATTTTTTTTAATATTTATTACATATATTTATATAAAATGTTCTGGTATCCAAGTAAATATAATTAGTAAAAATAATTATATATCTATGACACATATCTATCTTAATATTACATTCAAATTGCCTTATTTTATTGGAAGCAACACTTAACATTAAAGTTGGCTTATCTGCAATTAACCAATAAGAATTAAATTGAATCTGTATTGATCTCTTCTTTCGTAATGGCCTCCATGTAAGCATGATACGCATTGCTGATTTACCGTTGGACAAAGACGAAAGCTTGACAGGATGTTAATGTTATTTCTGTTGCTTTCTCACTAACCCATTTGTATCCCCGGCATTACAAATTCCCATTCGGTTTAGGCATTGTACCTATAATTGCCCATTTACGAGTGTGCCTTATAAATCGACTTCTAAAAATAACAAAAAAGGGTCGATGCACCGCCTTCTATTGATTATCCGTAGAAAAGAGGTGCAGCCTGAAGCTATCAACAGGTGCCAACCCTTTCGAACTCCTCCATTGTAACGTTTAGATTAATTAAATTTGCTAAAGAGGTCGATGCAGTTCATGCCTCTGGCATACATAATATGTATCTTAACTTACATAATAATATATAGGTCCGTATGAAAGCCACGTGGTAACGAACGTATATTATACAGATTAATTTATCAAAAATAACAAAAGCAGCGCCTAGGTATTTGTAAAATACCTACAGTTTTTAGCACTCAACTCACACTTTTCGCTGACGATTTTGGCGTCATCAGGAGATGGTTAAAACTAAAGTTAAATCTCATTATAGGTATAGCCTATTAATACTAAAAAACTCCTGTTGCGGTTTGGTAAACCGTAACTTTTATCCTTGTTTATTAACCAGAACAGTGGGCTGTTAACAGTGCATCTACCTGTCTACTGTTTGATACATTTCTTATATAAGTTTTAAACCATTCACGTCTATCCCATGATTAGTGGCAAAAGCATGTTGTGCTATTTTTCCATTGTACCACATTTCAAGTTAGATGCATGTTCTTCAAATCTAGTTAAAATTTTACCTTTTTGTTTGCCCAACTTTTTGTTCACAATCTTTACAATTTATTTAATAAATTCCCGACTTTTCGTTGCTATTAATTATTTTATCTTGTGGGTTGCCTGAAAGGATTATTCACCAGAACAGTGGACTGTTGGGCCCATTATCTTTATTCATGCTACTAGGTATTACATTTAACAATTTCAATACCTTCAAATACATGTAACTGTCTCTTGTATGTTACCTCTCTTATATAAGTTTTTAACTACTCACGTCTATTCCATGATTACTGTGTCAAAAACATGGGCTATATAAGATTTTTTGAGCTATATGTTCTTTGAATCCAGATAAAACTGATATTTTTGTTTGCCCTATATATTTTTTGTACCTAATTTTTATAACATTATAAAAACTTCCCGGCTTTTCGCTGCTATTTGCTTTATCTTTTGAGTCGCCTAAAAGTTTTTGTAATCTATTTTTTTAGGTGTTTAAGTCATGTAAGAGCGTCTTTCCGAAAAGTGGAATTATACAGATTTTTCTTAAAAGCGTGGTCTTACCAATATTCCTATTACTTTCTGGTTAACCGTTACTCAAAGCTATATCCTTAATTAATGTTCTAACATTCAAACATTTCTTTACAAGATGAAAGGTTAATAAAGGGTGAAAGTATGTTGAAAAGAATGAATAAAGAATAAAAAAATATGCATAATTGAATCGGATTATTTTTTATATCATAGATTAGAATTATACATACATATACATACATCTGTGTACATACATAATGTGTATATAGGGTCTTTTACTTTGAAAGTCACTTCGTAAAGTTACGGAATTGTAAAATTATCTAATGAATTACAAAATTAGGATAGAAATAGCAGCTTTAAATCTAGTAAAGGAAAAAATTGGTGGCTCCAGACGCAGGAAAAGAACACCGAAGCAACTGCAGACAACCTTGTTTCGGGATATCGCCCTTCATCAGTGCAGTGCAGCCTGAATACGATGGAACAAGGAGGGAAATAAAGGATAACATATAAAACACAGGGATATTAAACACAGTCTAGACTATTTGCAGCTTCGTGTCCGCTTTAATTTTGAAGCTTTAGGGCAATTGCAGCGGTAGAACATTTAGATCGACAGTAGCTATTCAATGTTCCACCACAACGACTACCCAAGCTTCAAAATCGAAGGGATTTCTAAATGTTACTAATTTTTTATATGGAAAAGTTATTTCAAACCAGAAAAAAGAAAGTAGATTGGTAGTAAAAAGTATACTGGAGGTTATTTATTGTTGCTCATTTTATAAAATGTAGAGGTAAATCAAATCACCCTATATAGTTATGTATATTTTAATAAATAATAAAAAATTTTAAAAAAAGAAATAAAGAGAACCCCTGAAAGTTCGATAAAATTATTTATGCTATAAAAGAAAAGCGGAAAAACGGAGGGAAAAGCGGGTCGCATGGAAAATAAGCTTTACAAATGTGTACCTTCACAAAAACACGAAACTATAATATTATTATTATCCGTCTAGCTGTCCTTAAATGTTATCCTTAAGGGGTAGTATACATTTATTTGTTTTGTTTTTCATTTTTTTACAAGTAGAATTTATTTTAATTGATTAATACTTTGATATATGATAATGTTCATGTTAAAGTATGCTGACAATTTTTTTTTGTTTACTTTAAATGGAATCAGGCGGAGATACGGCAGCCTAAAAAAAGTCGTTTTTTTGGCCGACCACGATTTCTGGAGTTCTGAAAGCAAAATTCAAATTGATTCTTCAAGAGTACATAAGTGGCTATAGCCGGAACTAGAATATGAAAAAAAATGAAAAATAAAATGGCGGTAGGTATTGTATTGTATGGTAAGTTTTTTTATAATTTTTTTACAATCTCAATTGTTTAAAAATATTAATAAACAGTAAAAAATATAATTCTAGTACGGGCCAAAATCATGTATTTGGTGAACATCCCCCTAACGTTTGAACCCGATCGGTGCAGTAGATTTTTCTAAATCGTAGTCGCCAGGTCAAAAAACATGTTTTTGAGAAAAATGCCTTTAAAGTTTTCGTTATTAAAAAACGTCTTATAAAAAATCAATCAATCGGCAATGCCTGCTCCATACAATGTACCTTCAGCTTCAGACTGAAATCGAGACTATACATAAACTATAGAGGCAACTACCCTGCAGTATTATATTACGAGCGTTAAACTGGGCTCACTAGGGGCGTTGCGCATACTTCAGAGTCTCTTACTGTACTGGGATTTTCTATCTCTTCTCGGACAGTTTAAGGGTAAATATGGTTTCTATCTTATTTCTATAAGTAAATACTACGTAAAACTGCAAAAACAAATAATCGATTTTCTGAAAAAATAAATGTATACGACCCCCTTAAATTTCGGGTAATACTGAACATATTTTCTGTTGAACAGATCATCAGTTAAATTACCGAGGAAATACTCGATAAGAAGGATAAAAGTCACACTTCAAGTTGCACTCACAGAATTTAGAGGAAAATAGGTTTATTTTCCTGACATCCGAGTCTCATCAGGGCCCTTAACAATGCCTTTTCTCGAATATATAATAATATAAAAATATAATGCTGGCTAACACTCCCCCTACAATAATTTGTCATTGGTTATGTCGCACTCCGATCTCAGTGGCGGCTCGTGACGTTTTTTTTGAGGAGGCAAACATATGTTGTAAAAATTTTTGTTTCCTAAATTTTTGTAATGCCGCATAGTTAGCAGAAGGACCTCTACTTGGCCAATAAAATATAGATACATCCAAAAAAAACGTAATCAAAGTTGGCCAAGAAAAAAACATATTTCTATTCTTAATCGAATTTATAACCTTATTTACTTGTCAAGCCTGTCACATCATATGACAGCCATTGTTTATTTTACAAATTGTGACAGTCACTTGTCAAAAGTTTGACATAACCGAAAAGCTTAGACATGACCGCTATTTCCATCTCTCTCTTTATTGGTTCAGCAAAACCATCGGGAAGGTGTAGAATTTCCGTCAAATTATTTTACAATTAAAAGATGCAGTGAAATAAAATACGCATTTTTGCCAGGACTGCGTCAATTTAGATTTGACGGGCTGAATTGATCACTTTCATAATATTTTGTTTGCCTAAAAGATGTAATTTACAAACACAACTAATATGATCCTGACTTTTTTGAATGTGTCAACTGAACGAGATAAAGTTTTAAGATTTTATCAAATCCAGACTTTGTCCAAGCATCTTCTCCACGATTTGAAAATAATACACACTACCAACACAATAATTTATTTAAAGCTAAAGAACCACTTAGCCATTTGCATTTATCATAGCACGTATTAACAAAACTACGAGCTGGCTTATCCTGATTAATTAAAGTTTTACTTAGACCTGGCAGTGGTACTCTTAAATCTTTAACAAATAATTTAACCTCATAAGACAGGCGACTAAATTTGTACTTTATATGATACTCAACAGTGTCATTGCAGGTTCGGATATTTATTTGAGTGTCATGACAACTCATATTGTTATTTTTATGAAACAAACTGCTACACCTGCCAGTTACCTCCATTATAATTTTGTATAATTAATTAAATAAGACATTCAAATAATGACTTACGGAAGTAATATGGAACACTCAATAATTATTATCCTCCTATATCACTCAAAACACTCAAAAAACCTGGCGAGGATAACGGCATTTTCAAAAAAAAATTTTCAAAACAGAACAATAAAAAGATAGTTTTTGTAGGTTAGGTCGTTAGATTCATGAAATCAAATGACTGGCTTTCTGCGCTGTCACGTGTGAGAGTTGGGAGGTGGGCGTGTGTGCTTCCGCTATGCAGTTTTTTAAATGACTTTTAATGCCACTGGAGTTAAGGGTTAAATTTGTTTCGCTTCGCGCTTCCCTATTCCTTATAAATATATATGTGAAAACATTGGCATCGGAGGCTTGCCACCACGGCGATAGACTAGGCGCTGTGTCGTTTATGAGGGCTATTATGTTGCAAATAATAGTGCAGGAACTCCTTTGACATATGTTTATTAATATTTTTATTTTTATAAATTAATTTTTTACCCGATATGTCAATTTAAAAATGAAAGGTAATTATTGTAGGTAGTATATTAAATATTAATTTTATTAAATAAAAAAATATAGTTTAATAAAAAAAACTTATTTGTAATTTTCACAGGGGAGGCATTGCTTCCTCTGCCTCCCCTGATGAGCCGCCACTGTCCGATATCTTTATTAATATAAGGATTATAGCTTGAATAAATCATTCTAGGACACCCTGTATGTATAGTCTCACAATAAGTACTAATCAATAAATTATTTATGAACTAAATTACATTTAAAACACGGGCAATATTAGTTTACAAACATTTAGCTTTTGAGGTCATTAACGTATGCGAAACCAAGCTGCTGGTTTCTTTTCACCTTGATGAATTTTAAATTTATTTGCATGACATCAGTTTGCATAATATAATCCCTATTTTTAGATGTCGCCACGTCATGGACGATGACGATGACTTCTTCGATACGATATCGATCAATTCGTCAGCCAGTCGAAGAAAGGTCAACGATAGAAAATATCTCAGCCTGTCCAGAAACACCATCTACCAGTCGGCGGTAGATCTCGAAGGGATGGAACTCCACCGCGTTAGATCGCAGGGGAGAGAACAGTTCCCGTAATAAGGTGTCTAGAAATAAGAATAGAGATGTTAAGACCTATACTCAGTGGAAAAATAGGGTATATCGTTATTTATTCATATTGGCACCACTGCATGAGCTGCTAATCCTGTTCTTGCCGGCCTTTACCTTATTTCAACACTGTTGGGGTGATGGGTATGCTATTATAGGGTATTAGTGAGTAGATGGGGTAAAAAATGCAGTAAGTAGTTGCAAATCTTCACATATAAAACAAAAAAGGAAAAAGATCGTTAAGAAAAACGATCATGTTTTCGAAAATGAATCGCCTTGTAGGTAAGTTTTTTTAAGCGTTAAGAGACAGAAAATACACAAAAAGAGAAAAAAGAGACCGATTCTTTAATGGCTTAAAAATTCATGTTTTAATCTAGTGCCAGTTTTCAATTCTTTGCGGCTATCAAAAACAATAAAAAAGTATTGAAAAGTTAGTTTTTCATGAAACGTGAACTAGCGGATGATCGATTAGTCGAAAACCTTATTCTTTTCAATAATGTTAAGTTTTAATTAATTTTCGTTATTAGCTGCTTACTAGTTGACCCGGAACTGAGGAAAAATTTAACTGAGATGAGTTACCTAACCTAACGCCAGTTATTAACCCTTGATGTCAAATGATGTCGAATAAAATGGCAAATTGGTAAATTGTTGAAAGTTATTTGTCTATATTTGTTATAATTTTTATCAAAGCGAATATAGATACCTACCCAAATCTTTTATCAAAACCTGACCAGTTTTATTTAAAATCTTCCTCAAAAATCTCAACTAAGAGAGCAATCCTCTGTACTGATGGTGGTTTTGTAATCCCTCAGTAGCGGCAAAGGGGGGGGGATACCTTAGTTATTTTTCTCGGTCGTTGTTCAAATCGAACGTACCATTAACTGAATAATCATTAAGTGAGGTGAGGAACTGAGGATTTCGTGGAAATCGAAAGCAACTATTGTAGAAACTACGTCAAAAAAGCTCAAACCCCAACGTTTGCTAAGAAATTTGGAATACGACTCCAAATATCGAAATATGACTATGCTATGTTAGGATTTTTTGCTTCTTTTGAAAAATCACGTTTTTTCAGGCTTTAAAATGTATTTCTTTCGCAACCAGATTAACCAAATGGGACCATTGTTTTGTGAATATAAAGTAGCCTTATTAGATCAAATACAACAACAGTAAAAAATTCAAAGTTCAGAAAAGTGCAAAATCTAAAAATATAATTTAAAGTGCACTAAAAAATATGATTTAAATCTATTCAGTAGATTTAGGAAAAAGTGCAAAAATATAGAGGGAGTTTTTCCACAAGGATAAAATTTTATTTTTTTCACAAACCAAAAACACACACAGAGTTGGGTGCAAAATACTAAATTAATAACTTTAATTATTGCAGTTCTTATTCCATCTACTCTTGTGAATTAATTTAGAAACCGGTTATTTTAAATTGCGATATTTTCAAAAGACGTTAGTTAAGAAACGTTTGCAACTGGTTACTTACTACACATTTATATTGTTGTTAATAAATCAATAGTATAATAATAATAAATACCAAATTAATTTTAAAATTTCTGTTTCAATATATTCAATACCGAATATAAAAATCAAAATATTTTGTTATTGCAGCTTTTTTAGGATACATTTTCTACTCTGGACGTAAGCTCAGTTTATGTTCTGTTTCTGTATCGAGTAGGTACAGGATTTCATCACCGTTATTTATATTTAATACATTAAATTATTTTTAATTCAATGAGAGCTAAGTAAAATATGTATGAAAGGATTTTTTTTCAAGGTGACGTGTTTGTAGATGTCAGGGATATAAATTCTTATTAAACATTTGTTTTACAATTAAAACGTCGTACGTACATACATACATTTGTAGATAGAAAGACGACCCTTTGGTCTTTAGGACAATTTGAAGTAACCGGATATTAATATAATAAAATCATTTTTCCATTCACGCTTTATTTGAATCATTTGATCACGTTAAAATATAATAATTAATCGTTAATTACAAATGCAACTGTACAAAATCTGCAATGACTCATAGTGTTAAAGTATTTGTACATCTAAAAATAAACTAATGTTCGTAATGTGTCACTGATCATATTTATAAATACGTAATCGTAAAAAAATGGTTATACTTATTTGGGTAAATGTGGAAGAATTTAAAATCTTGGCGTTCGCTTATTTGTATCCAAATAATATTTTATTTTAGATGATTAGGTAGTACATAAAAATAAGAGGTATTACAGGAAAAAAATGTGAAAATTACATTAAAAAATTCTTTCTTCAAAACACTATATGTTTCTGTAAGTTTCGATATTTCTTAAAGTTAAATTAATCCATCGTATGCATTAAAAAAATACAACGTTTTTGAAAAGATTCCATACTTGTGAAGGTATTAATGAACTTTTAATTATTAATTATTATTGTCAGACTAATTGTCAATTATTTTTAAAAAAAAATCAAAACCGGTTGTACTGAATTTTTGTCTTGCTCAGCAGTATCCACATACATCTGCTTATAAGGTTACAACCCTAATAAAGTTTTTTGCTTAATTTACCGCTATTAAGGTCACTTTAAAAGCATTTAAGTATTAACATAACACTAATTCCATTTTGATAACCGGATGCCTAAAAATGACTTATTTAGTTTACTACACTTAAATCTAATTTTTCAAGAATCAGCAAAACAATGGAACTGACTGTGAAATGGGTTTCAATTAACTCTAAAAATTAATTCCCAGTTATGAATTTATATTTTAATTTTTGTTACGTCATAATTAACTGACTTCGAAATATCTACCTAATTAACATGTACATTTTTATGAGCGGTATTTATCAATTTAAATGTTTCCTGTTTAGATTATGAGTTCCCAATAATGTACCTCCTTAATTTTATCACCATTATTATACTGTGTATGTGCAGTTCCATTTGACCTTATAAATAACGTTAATTGCACTTATTAAAGTTTTATTTTGATTATTGTTCGCTCTTATTTGTCTTGATATGTACAGCGTGGCAAAAAAAACTCGTCCATAAATCCTTTAACCTTTTAATAACCGAGTATATCAAAATATGTTTTTCATAAGTTTATTTCAGCTTCTATCAACGTGAAATAATTTTGTCTTTTCGAGTTGGGTTTGGTTGGAGACCAACTTAATTTTTTTAAATGACAACCCTAGGTTTTCTCAATTCTAGTAGGTTTCCGCTCAATATCTGAAAGAGCAGATTTTTTCTCTTTTACTGTTCACTAAAATTTTGATGTGGTTACATAAATAAATTTTCGTAAAAACACGTTTAAAGTTATTTTTATAAAGAGTGTAATTGCTTAATTATTTATTTTTTAAAAATGAAATAACAAAACAATAGTTACGGAATGAGGTGATGAATATGGCCTCTTTTTTGCTAAGCAGTAACCAAGCCGGCCCCGAAACTTTTCAATAACATTTACTAGGAAGTTTTCAGGAATCGCCCGAATTTAATTTAAAATTGTTGTTTCCAGTCTTCAGTGTTATCTGGTCTTGTCATAAACTTTACATTTTAAATACTGCGGCAGAAAAAATCTAAGGGATTTAAATCCAGGGAGCGCACTGGATTGCATTGTACATTTGTGCATTTAAATACTCCTTGATATTTGCCGCAAAATGTGGTGGTGTCCATCCTGCTGGGACCATAGTTGTTGGTTAATAACATTATCTTCACCCGGAAACAACAGTCTGCAAGATGGAAAATGTCATTTATTAGCACATCTAAATACTTTTCAGAATTTAAATTTGTGAAAAATCTGTGAAAAAGTTCCAACAATTCGTCCTCCAACAATGAGAGCAAAATATCCAACGCTTTAAGTCTTTCTGATTTAGTGGAATCCTTAACGCTACCAGTTACTTGAAATTTCTTTGCCATTTCGGCTTACTGTTGACTGGCTTATTGGAGATTTGTTGGGGTACAATCCATTAAACAGTACACAAAATTGGTCTTGGGGGCCTTTGTGTACCGTTCCATACCCCCTCATTATTAAAATTTCAGTTCTTTAAAACGTAAAACCGCAAAAGAAATAAGAAATTATCGAACATAAATACACAAATAAACATCGACGTCTGATGTAGATTACTACAGTATTATGGCGGTATTACTTGATCCTGGAGTGGGTACTGGAACCTTCGGCGTAGAAACACAAAACTTCGTGGAAAATGTCCAGTTTTGTGTTTTAGTATTACTTGGCTGTACATTAAAGTGTTGAATATCTGTATGCTAATGCATGATTCATATATGTATAATTTACAATAGTTGCGCTTGGATTCCTGTATACATATGTATATTGTAGGGGCTACATGAATATAAGTATTTTTAGTTGATGTAGGTAAAAATGAAGAGTACCTAAATTGAACGGATTTTTGGTCATATTTACGGGAACTACATTTTTCGTATAACAAGTAGGCATATCAATACTCTTAAGTCAGAAAATTGTACATTTTTGTAAAGCATTATAAGAGCACTCAATATTTTCTTGTTGTGTACATACACTAGTAAATTAGTATGTATAAATTTATGTTGATTTTGGGCGTCGTTTGTAAATAATTTTTTATAAGAGTGTCTCAAAAGCAACAACAAGCCTAAAGGAGATTACAAACGCGGCCCTGATTGGACAAGTGAAAAAAAAATAGATGAAAGTCAATATTTTTGTGCCAACGCTTCAAATGAAGGCCGATTTTTGATTTATTTGAGCTAAATAACGCCATTTGAATAAACTGTAATATTTTTGTCTGCCAGTAACAGTCATGGTACTGGAGTGGGTACTGGAACCTTCGGCGTAGAAACAAAAAACTGGACGTTTTCCACGAAACACCGCAATACTATACTTTTCTCGACGCGCGTTTCGCCAACTAAGTTGACATCTTCAGGAGAAGATTAAAACTGAAATTTGAACTGAAAAGTTTTAATCTTCTCCTGAAGCTGCCAATTTAGTTGGCGAAACGCGCGTCGAGAAAAGTATAGTATTTCGGTGTTTCGTGGAAAATGTCGTTTTTTTAGTCATGGTACACAGGAAATCTACAACTGTCCTCAAAAGTTGGCGCATTTATAATACAGATTCCAGAATGGTAATAAAAGTAGTCACCAATTTGGAGGTAATCTTATGTGTGAAACTCGATGTAAATTGCTTGTTTTTTCGGTTTTCTATATGAAAATTGTGTGAAAATATTAAAATAAAACATTAATCTATTTCAGGTTAAAAGTGTTTGGAAGCTTTGTGTATTACCCTTTTTTATAACAACAGCTGAGGCAGAACATACCAAAAGGGGGCAGGTATAATAGCTGTGTTCTCGCATATTAGGAATGAAATAGAACTTAGGGGACCACTATGACCCGACCGATCACATTCCTTGGTCAGCTCGTTTCACTACCCCATTTGTGTTGCGCACTGTTTCTTCATTAATGTGTTTGTACTACCGACCTGGCTTTGTTATTCTGGATTTTGTTTACGCTAGGGTTAGTTCAGAATACCTAACAATGCCAGGTCAGTAGTACAAATACACAAATACACATGCGCAACTCAAACGGAATAATGCAGAGTGCAACGTACTGACCATGGAATGAGATCTATCGGGGCATAATGATTCCTGAAGCTCTAGGTATCTCGTTGTAATATGCTCTAGCACAGTTACCTGTCTTTTGCTGGAATTTGAAATTATTATTATTATTTTTTTAAAGTGTCAACTGTTATTGTGAAATGTTATCGTTTATTCAAATGACGTGTTATTCAGCTCAATATAACAAAAAAAAAAACAAGTCGGCCATCTTTTGAAATCGTGGCACAAAAATATCGATTTGGGAAGCGATTTTCATCGTGTCTAGTCACGACCTGGCCTGTAACCCCCTTTCGGCTTTACGTTGCTTCTTGGGACAACCTGTATATCATTGTCTTCCATCCGCTGTCGACAAATTTCGTTTCAGTCACACAGAACATATTTTTTTTTATTCTATGGTCCTCCTCATTCTTTTAAAACAGTGCAAGGTCGAATAATGCGAAGGATAAACCAAAACGACGGAAGGATAAACCATAAAAATATTTGCCTCATTCGTTCTTATAACCAGTTTTATTTATGTATTGAGTATATCATAGAATCTATTAAAATATCAGTCATCAATATATTGTTGTTGCTTTGTTGTATTTACAATTCTATGGGAATTCTTAGCGTATTGCTTCTATACATCAAAAACTAAATAAACTGAGCGGTAACTTTTGATAGTTTAGGCACAGCATGGACGATTCATCTAATGCTGTGGTTTAGGCGACTTGTATAGCCACATAAGATCGTTTATGTTTAATACATAGGCAGGTTTTTATTCATATTCAAGATTATGTTAATGCGAAATCGTGCTTGAGTTCGCATGGCCAGTGCATATTATGTACGAACTGTAGATCAGTGTTACGGTTGCGTTGCTTCATTAGCATGAGATCGTTAGTCACTCTATTGAATTTGTTTAGTGGATCATAATAATTATCTACGAACGTCGTAAACATGTTGGTCAGAAATTTATAATCTCTAATTTGCTGTACATTTTTATCTCATAGTTGATATTTTCACTTGATATTTTCTGTCCAACACATTATTACATCATTTCACTGAAAACTGATATATCCGTGTATATGTTTTATTTATTTATTTTTTTTACTTATTTTCAAGTAGTAATGGCAATGTTATGATGTACCGAGTAGTTTACATACTAACCAACTCGTTGGTTATTATGTATTGCTAGGATTATTAAGTTCACACTTTATCCAACTACCGTGGATAGTTTGTAAACTAGCCAAAAACGCCGGTTAATTTGTGAAATTTTCTTGTGGTTTATACTTTAACGATAAATCTTGGACATTTTATAAACTAGCTGGATAGTATAACTAACCAATATTCTTGGCTATTTTAGTAGAAATATGATTTTCCATCAAAATAACCAGACATTTGGATAGTTTGTATACTATCCAGCTAGTTTATGAACTAGTCAAGTAAACACTTTAACCGTAACATATATAAAAAACACTCGATCTCTCTGCCGTAACTGATGGTACATCTTTCAAGTTCTTTCAAATATCCAGTCAATCAAAGTTCTCATTTAACTTGGAAGTTAGACAGATGAAACTGCATGGAAATGTTTAATCAAATTTTCTCTTTAATAGGACGCAACATTATTCAAATTCAAAGAATATTTCTATAAATAATTTATTGAACTTTACTGAAATAAAGTAGGTAGGTTGTAACCTTATTTTCTATAAAAAGAAAAAGTTGAACCTTTATAAAATAAAATAAAAAGAAAAACGGTTAAACATTGTACTTGTCTGGAAACCTATATTGTACAACCTCGATAATCCGGACTAATTGTTGCAAAGGGTTGTTTGGATTATCGATTTGTTCGGAATATCAAAAAGGAGTTATTTTTTAAACAAAACAAGGACACAGAAATAACTCTAAATTATCTTAAAATGTGAATAGTCTTAAAGTCATATGGGAAAACAATTTCTCTGAAAATGCCACTTTAGGGCTGACTTGTGCTTTAAATTTGATGAAAAATGACCTACTCAAACGGTGATTTTCGGTAGATACTTGTTAAACATATTTTTCCACAAAATCGCTCAAAATGGGCCTATTTCTTGGAATTTCGAAAAGTTTTACTACGAAAAGTTGTTCCCCTCTAAAATTTACATGTATTATGTAAGTATGTCTAGAATATAAACCAACGCCCTATTAGAACATTTATTTTTTTGTCAGTTTTTAATGTTACCAAACGATCTAAAAAAATTATACACTAGCAACTTCTAAAGAAAACACAATGGCTGTCATATGATGTGACAGTTTTGACAAGTAAATAAGGTTATAAATTCAATTAAGAATAGAAATACGTCTTTTTTTTCTCGGCCAACTTTGATGACATTTTTTTTGGATGTCTCTATATAAACATCCAATACATCTAGAGTAGGTGCCGAGGTCACGGGTGGCTCATATATGAGCCAGGCCGGCTGGCAACGGTCGGGCCAATGTTAAAAATTTTCAGATTGTGTAAATTACTATATATTTATTTTTAACCGAATGTGCTTGATATTATAATGTAATAAGCTACCAAAAACACTCTCAAATATATTTAGTCACCAATAAAAATCACTCAAAAACGTGAAAAAGCGATCAGTTACAATGAAATAATATTTTTTTCTTCATCCCTAGACTTACATATTTTCATACGTATATATTTTCATACGTATATATTTTTATACTTATATATTTATATAGTTATAGGTAGAAATTCAATGTTTTACATTCGAATTCAATCGAACATTATATTCAAGTATCGCTAAAAAAAATATTATTTATCCTAAATACAGTAATTCAAGTAAAAAACTAATAATTATTCTATGTAAAAAAAATTAATTTGAAATAATGGATAAAAAGTCAATAACCGTTCAATAAAGAATTTTGGAAAATATCACCCCTTTCGCTAGGGGTGGTTTCGGCATCTCAATCCATTGCGGAAAATTTTAGGATACATTTTAAAGATTTTACAGCGTGCTTCCGAAAAAAATCGTGTAAAAAGTCAATACCCACCTAATAACGAATTTTTGAAAATTTCACCCCTCGCTAGGGGTAGTTTCGGCATCTAAATCAATTGCGGAAAATTTTAGGATACATTTTACAGATTTTACAGGCTATTTACTAAAAAATCAGTAAAAAGTTCAATAACGAGTTTTTAAATATTTCACCCCCGATAGGGGTAGTTTTGGTACCTCGATCGACTAGAAAGAATTTCAGTTGTATCCTTTAGAGATCAGATAGCCTATTAAATGGGAAAAATTCACTATAATTTCTGTATTCATCACTAAAACTATTATTTTATTACTGTCCCATATATGAGCCAACCGGCAGTCTAAAGGTTAAATGTTTCGTAGACACCGGTCTAAGTGTAATGACATATTAGGCGGGAAACCGCAAAACGCCAAAAGTAGCGGCAATGAAAACCGCTTTTCTGTCTTAATGACATATTAGGCGGAAAACCGCAAAACGCCAAAAGCAGCGGCAATCACAATCGCTCGGCGGCGCGGCAGGGGCCGATCACGAAACACTGAACTGCAAGTCGCAACCCGCAGCGGTTCGCTAGACAATTTGTCATCAGCCGTTAGTTTGTGTATGTTTCCCCTAGCCCAAACCGCAAAACGCAAACCGCTTTCCCGCCGACAAGACGCGGGCTAAATTTTGCCGCCGATCGCAGCGGTACGCGGAAACGCAATTGTCTTTGGTCATTCAGATTACACTGCTGGCGGTTTTCAAGCGCGCCGCTAGTTTTAGCGTTTTTACGGTTTCCCGCCTAATATGTCATTACACTAACTTGTTTAGTATATCTTTCGTTTGCTCTTGTCTTATCTTATCTCTCCTCTTTGGAGATTTAAGTAGAAAGGCAGTGATTCCTGATTACCGCATACAAGACATGCGCATAGTCATATTAGTTAACGAGTACACATTGAAACTCTATTCACAAAATATACGCGGAAGATAGAGTGCGTAAAAGTATGTTAAGAGTGTAGATACACGTGAAGATATCAGATCACGCAGTCCTTTCAAATGGTGGTAATTTTTTCTAATACTGTTTGTGAGATTTATATATATTAACATCCATGATTACTTGTGTGATTATCACGAATCGTCTTGAAAATTTTACAGAGGTGGAGAAGTTTTGCAAATTGTGATTTGAGTGTCGATTTTGTGTTAGCCTACGACGAAAAAGGGAAACGCGACGATGTGGAGAAGAGGAAGGTGTTCGAGAAGAATCTGGAGAACACGGGACTAATACTGGAAAGGGAGGAGAACCAGAGGATACACTTCGTTAAGATACACGTGCCCAGAGAGGTGCTATGCCGGTACGCCGAAATATTGAAGCTGAGGTTACCGATTAAAGATGTAAGTGTGTTATTTTTTATTTTCTGAATACAAGGTTCTGAAGAGCGTATAAAAACTCGTCGCAAAAATGTTCTCGCAAAAGATCTCAGTTGTTGTAAACACGGAAAATTAACGTATTAATTATATACAATATTGCTTTAATATAGGGTATCCCATAAATAAAGGGACGCGTCAAAACTGCAGATTTCTGGAAAATGCAGATGGGTAAAAAATGTTGCGATTCAAACAAAATTATCTTAGTCCAAAAGTTACTAATAACCAAGACAGAGGGGGTTAAAGTTATAACTTTATTTTCCAACATAAAAATTAAATTAATTGATTAAAAATAGGAATATGCTTTAAAGGGAATAATGTTGAACTTGGTGAGTAATAGAAAATAATTAAGACAAAAATTCAAAAGCAAAGTATAAATAACTTTTCAAGTAAATAATATATTAAAAAATCTGTAATAACTTTAATATTACAACTCCTTAGTAATTAGAAAAATGACATAAAACGTGTAATTAAATAACAAATACAGATATTATAGGTACAATAATAAATAGCCAAAAAAATGTGCCCATTCTAAAAATGTACTACATTCTAAAAATGTACTACAGAGTAATAATTAGAGTTGGCCGAAATGTGCCGTGGGACATAGAATAGACGTACGCATCGTAATATAATACATATAGCCCAATCAACGGGAAGAAAACCGGTCACTAATTGTTATCAGCAAACAAAAAAATGGTAGTATAGAGAAAGGGATTCTAAGAAAGATTGCGTTTTTTGCGACTCGAGTTCTAATGGCGAACATAACCAAAAAATTCGCAAAAGTCAAAAAACGTTTTTTTGCAAATAGAGCAAAAAATAGAGTAAAAAAGCTTCAAGTCCCACACAAGAAAGTTAAATTAGAAAGTTGTAGGTCTTAAAAATGCGCGTCGAATGATATGTGAACGAAAAAAATCGGTTCATAAACATTTGAAAAAAAATTAAAAAAAAAAAACATCAAAAAATCGCGTTTTCGTATTTTTGTTGTATAAATTCCAATTTTGTGTGAACATACTTCTTGTTAACTACAAATATAGCCCAAGACAAGTGGAAAACGATCCTTTTTTCAAAAATTCAAAAAAGTTTTATTTTTTCGAATTACGATTTTCAAAAAAAAAGACGTTTTCAAAAATGAGCTTTTACAGAGGCAAAATGATCGTCGTACAGAAACGATCATGGGCTCATTTTATTAGCGAAGACTTGTACTTTCATGTTATTAAAAACCAGATCACTTCTATTTAATTTTTTGTATAAAAAATGCGTTGTAAAATTGTATCATTTTTTCGAACCGGTTTTTTTCGAATAACTTTTTTAATTTTGGTTTTACATTTTTGGCCGTTGCATATTTGAAAACTGGCTTTCAAAACACGCATTTTAAAAAAATGAAGGTCCTACGACCTCAGGGAGCCGAGATAATTTTTTTAAGTGGAGGAAAAGATAATTTTGCGAGCGCGATCGATTTGAAATCGTGTTTAGTTTTCGATGCGCCCAAGCGGAGTGTCCGTCCACTCTGTCGCCGTGTGTTGGTTAGCGCGTGCTGCACCTCACGCTGTACTTTCGCAAACAATTATGTCAACTTAATTTATGCGAAATGATTTGAAATATTTTTTTTTAAGTAAAAATGAAGTCAATCGGACGTATACAGCGCTGTCAGGAATTAAATCCCTCGGCTCCCTGAGGTCGTAGGACCTTCATTTTTTTTTTTGAATGCGTGTTTTGAATGCCAGTTTTCAGATATGCAACGGCCAAAAATGTAAAACCAAAATTAAAAAAGTTATTCGAAAAAAACCGATTCGAAAAAAATGATACATGTTTCAACGCATTTTTTTATGCAAAAATTAATTTTTGCATAATAAAATGCGGGTTTTTTAATAACATGAAAGTACAAGTCTTCGCGAATAAAATGAGCCCACGATCGTTTCTGTACGATCATTTTTGCCTCTGTAAAAGCTGATTTTTGAAAACGTCTTTTTTTTTAAATCATACCTCGAAAAAAATAAAACTTTTTTTGAATTCTTGAATAAAGGGTCATTTTCCGCTTGTCTTGGGCTGTGTTTCTAGTTAACAAGAAGTCTGTTAAAACAAAATTGGAATTTATACAGCAAAAATACGAAAACGCGAATTTTGACGTTTTTTTTAAATTTTTCTCAAATGTTTATGAACCAATTTTTTTGGTTCATATCTCATTCGACGTGCATTTTTAAGACCTACAACTTTCAACATATGTATGTAAAACTTACCCTCTTAATTAACTTGAGGACGTAGTTTGGTTAACAGTACTAACAGTACTATATAAAAACATCAGTAGTAGTAATTGTGCATCAGATATTTTTTTTATAGTTCAGGAGCGTCCATGCAAAACTGCACATGTCCGTTAAAAGAAGTTTTGAGTTATCTTCCAAAAACTGTTTGTAAAATGGCTACTGACTTGTAGTTAACGAAAATATCACTTAATATACCTATATTGGCACTGATTTATAAAACATTTTGAAAGAAAAAACAATCTGAAAAAGAACTACAAAATTATCACTTTTAATTTAACAACCTGGACATGTGCACTTTTGCATGGACGCTCCTGTTGTCGCCGAGAGTCTTGTTCGCTGTACTGAAAATATATGCTTATATTTTGAGAACGACCGTTTGACATCTGCTGATGTAATACTTATCAGGCATAATTAAATTAGGCTGGGGCCTAGGGCGGCAGATTTTAGAGGGCGGCAAATTTGGCCCAAAAAATTTTTGTCTTAAAGAAATAAAAAAAATATTATTATATACATAGAGAAAACGAGTCTCGAAAATTTAACAAAAATTTCAATATTTGAGTACCGTACAGTATACTGAACACTCTAACGTCTGTATATGAAAAATTACTACACGCTCTGTGAAATATACTTTTGTGATCATGAATTTTTAAAATATTCCAATCCGAAAGCTGATGTAATGAAGACGATAGAGCACAAATCATAAAGCAGCAATTTAATTGACAGAATACATCTAATTAATATGATTGCAAATAGGGTATCGAATTTCAGAGGTCAGTAGGGGCGGCAAAAATTGAATAGCCTACTGGCGGCAAATTTGTAGATCCGCCACTGTCTCTACTCTTTTCACTCACTTAACGGATCTGTAGATGCACCAGTTTGTTCTGCAGATGTAGATCACAAAGTTGTCTAAATGGGGTAAAATCGCCCATGGATTGCATTGGACCGCCCCCCCCCCCCCAAAGAAAAATACTGGCTACGCCCTTGCCTATAGCTTGTAGCAGCGAATTTACATCCACCATTTGTAGTGACGCATTGTTCTGTAATTTTTGTGTGGCGTCATACAAACCTTTATATAGAGACATCCAAAAAAAACGTCATCAAAGTTGGCCGAGAAAAAAAAGACGTATTTCCATTCTTAATTGAATTTATAAGCCTATTTACTTGTCAAAACTGTCACATCATATGACAGCCATTATTTATTTTATAAATTGTGACAGTTACTTGTCAAAAGTTTGACATAACCGAAAAGCTTAGACATGACCGCTATTTCCATCTCTCTCGTTCATAGCCAGAGTTGATGACGTTTTTTTTTGGATGTCTCTATAGTTAGGTACTATAAACAGTTTTTAAATGGCTCTCCTTAATAGCTGCAACTTAGGAAGGATTGAATTGTAAAATAACAGCTTTTATTTACTGGAAATACTTGGCATAATAAAATGTGGTTTTCAGCCATGTTCCCCAACGAGTAAGAATCGGCTGTGGGGGTTCGAGAACACTAGACATTTTCTGTGAAACTCACGAAGACGGAAAATATTGCCTAATGCAGGTAGTTTCTGCTACAAGAAGTACTGTATTTCCATTCTAAATTGAAAATAGGTAGAAAAAAGCAAGATTGTCAGATATGTTTTCTAATATTGCTAACCTCACTATACAAGTATACTTCATACTTCAGTAAACTGTTAGTTCGTGACGTTCTTAGAAAGCTAGTTTGGAAATATTAAAAAAAAAATACATAGATGTAAATTTATTAGTTAGCATTAAAATAAAGCGTTTAAAATTGCTGGAAAAAATAATTATAAATTAAAACAACTTTATGTATATTACTATACTTAAGAAAATTTTGAAGAGCCGGCAACGCCTGAGCTGCCGGCAGCAGCGAATGCCGATCCAGTATACTATTGGATTGCTTTGTAACTAATACTCCTTAAATACTTATTCGGTCCACTGTGCCATAAAATTTTTACGACGTCGTTAAAATGATTTACGACTTTGGGAATTCTTTTTTGTTTAAGACGCCAGTGACGTGTATTTCAGATAGGTTTATTAACACAGACAATTTTTTGAGATTGTCTGGCTAAATGAGCATTATTTACAGCAAATTATATTACAAATATTAAGAGTTTTGTATGCAGGCTAATTTTAATCTCCTATATTGATTTGAATGAAAAAAATTATTTCACAATTTTCGAATTTATAAAAGATATATGCACGCCCATGGAATCATAAAGTTGCACCGCTTTTTTGTTCCCCAGACGTATTTATCATTTTCAATTAAAAATAGAAGGACTATAAAGCATGCACTTTACACGTAACATGCAAAAACCATCTGTCACAAACATCACTACATGACTTGTTGGCAGTTCAAATTGTTCGAGGGTCTGCAACACCACCGTTCTAATTGTGATGTCAATACACTATGTTGCCATGCACTGTTTTTATTAGCTAGTAACAGAGGGCGTGTACATACATACATAACCACAGCTGTGTATTTATTTAATGTACTTGTAACCCACTTTAGTAAGTCACTGCGTACAGTTGGTGGATAGTTACGTAACGTTGTGGTAGCGGCATATCTGGAACATGTTTGTTCCAGAACTCACGAAATTGTTGTTTATTGAGTAGCGACATTCAGGGGTACATCATATGAATTAAAAGTATGCATACATTAGCATTAAAAGTAAGTCGAACATAAACATGAGGGTAAAAGTTCAGTTTAGTGACTTTTGTGAAAATGGCTTTAAAAAAATGTTTCTTTTTGCTAAAATCGTTGCTTTTAGTTATTTAGATAGTTGCAAAAAAATGCGAAAATAGTGTGCGATTATTGCATATTTAAACTCCCGATGTTGACCGAAAAACTGGCTGATTTTCACAAAAATCAATAATAAACTAACCTTTACTTCCGCCACAATCCTTTTATGCACTTATAACAGTTATAACACACCAAAATTACTCGCGAATAAATGGAATTGAGTCGGCATTCGTCTGACACCAGCTGTCACTGCCGCGGTGGATGTTAAGGCGTATTCACGTTGAAACGTCAACATCAGCAAACGTTGAAAAAATACGCATCTTTGGCGAGAATAAGGCATATTTTCTTATTCTCCAAATTATCCAAATTAATGAGGTACAGGTGTTGATTTTTCAGAATTTCACACGCAAATATTAGTAGTACACAAGCAAATATTTCTCACCGTCCTAAAATTGACGAATTTTCTTGAAAAATTATTGGTAAAATGATTATATGTATATAATATAAATTTATATTTATAAAAATAGTTAAAACACAGGCATCTTAAATAAAAAAATGTTTCATTTTTAGGAAATAAATAGTCAACTTGGAATCTGTAATGAATGGCAAGGATTTTAAGCGACAATTAATAATAAACGCATTTATTAAAATTATGCAAATACGCCTTAACGCACAAAACATTAACGTTTACCGCCGACTATAGCGTTAGTGACAGCTGGTGTCAGACGAACCTCGACTCAATTCCACTTATTCGCGAGTGATTCGGAGTTTTCGCACATAATTTGGTGTGTTAAGTGCATAAAAGGATTGTGTCGGAAGTAAAAGTTTAGTTTATTATTGATTTTTGTGAAAATCAGCGAGTTTTTCGGTCAACATGGGGAGTTTAAATATGCAATAATCGCACACTCTTTTCGCATTTTTTTTGCATTTTCGCCAGCAAAAAACCTTGCTCCCCGGTTTGGAAATCGCTTTTTATAACAAAAGCAACGATTTTATCAAAAAAAATCCGATTTAATTTTGACCATTTTCATAAAATTCACTAAACTGAACTTATACCAACGTGAGTTCTCGAGAGCATACCCTCTTTTTTATTTTTATGCTCCACACTATTTGTGTGACGGCTACAATCGCGTTTGTCCCCACACGGGAGTTTTTCCTTACAAACTCTACACATTATGGTCGCGCCATCATAAAATCACCTATGAATTCATTCACTTTGTCAGCAAATTGTAGTTTTTTAGGCGTTTGCACGTGTGACAGTTTATTATTAATGTGCAGTACCGACGCCGACGACATAAACACTTCAAACACACTAATAATAATGCTAGAGTCTGCCAGACGCTCGAGCGAAATGACTGAACCCAATGGCCAGCCCGCGCCCGTCGCGCGCCGGTGTATTCCGGCACGATCGGCCAACCCTAATAATATTATTTACGTATGTGGTGGATATGTTTATCGGAATTCAAATAAATAACGCAGGTACATACCTATGATTGACATATTTTCAAACTAGTTTGAAATGAAGTTAATGAAAGGAGTTATTCGTAGATACAATGAACTGGGTTATTTACTTTTGAACAATTTTAACTAAAATCGCAGATTGTTTGATAGTTTCTAAAATATGGCAGATCATTTTAATTTTTGTTTTTCTTAATCTTAACATTTTTTGTAAACTGTATAGTTTGTCCTAAATTTAATTCTGGACAGTGCAAATTTTAAAGTAGATATTTTATGCAAATAGGATTTCTACTGAACAATGTAAAAAAGAGAAGGAATAAAAAACTATTTCCTCGAAAATGATTCTAATGACTGTGCCATTCTTTTAACTTGGCCTTAAATCCCAATAATGATACTTTATGGGCTTTATAAAATGACTACTGTAGAAGAAAGAATGAACACTGTACTTTTTTATTCTAACGGTAAGTTAGTTAAAGAGATAGAAAATCAAGCTGTATCTAATTCCATCAGAAACATGTGTACCGATTTCAAAACACATGCAACTACTAGTCGTATTATATTTATTACCTTCCAGTGTTTAAAAATTTTCATTCGCAAGAGTATTGCGGATGATGATTATGTTGGCCAAGGTCTTCTTATAACTAAAAATTCTAATATTATCTTTATAACTTGTACAATTCATAAACAATCGTGAATAAGAATACTATAAAGGACTTCTCAGACTTATTAGACTTCTTAGACTTTTCAGACAAATTATTCATTGATAAGATTAGTTTATTTGTTAAGCTGCTAAAAATATATTTTCAGCGACATATTTTGTATGGCGATTTTAACTGTCTTAGTAGTAATTCTAAGTTACATTTTATTTCACTGTACTCATTCAGTTCACTGTACATATTCGTTATATAACCCGTTTCGGCCGAAAACGCCACTCCCGGTACATCGCTCTTCAGCGCCTCATAACTAAGGGTATATACTTACTGTACGTTTCCATTGCACGCTATGCGATGCTATGATATGCCATGCGAGGCGATGCTAGTAAAACAAACATATGAATATCTAAATGTTCCGACCACCGAGATGTATATTTAAGATCAAAAAAAATAATCTTTCTCAGAAAAAAATATTTTATTAAGTAAATCCACAGGCGACTTTCGTACAATCCGTATATCGAGGTGTCTCCACCCCGGTCTATCGTCTCACTGCCTTCATATCTGCGAGCATTCATATTCACTTAAGTCTATTCCATAAAAACTAAACTAATAAAAATAAACATATCGGGACCATGTGGCCGTCCGTCGGTGTCGTAGGTTCTTGAGGGCATAATTTACTGGGTAAGGGTCTCGGGTTACGTAAACATTCTCGGAGACGGCACAACCCAATTCCGTCGATCGCTCACATATATATTATTATAAATCGGTGGTTCCGACAGCGTGCTATACAGAGCGATGCGACGCTAGTAGCGCCGAGTACGAGCGTATGTTTGAAAATCAAATTTTTTTGATTTTATCGCGCTAATTAAGCCAAAGTAGACAGTATCGTGAAGCCGTTTGTACCTATTGCACGCATGGGCGCTGAAAAATTAATATTAGCCATTAAAATTCGTAGTATTTTTTTGTAACAATGGAGAGACGCCATTCAGTATATATCGAAATGTTTCTGAAGACATGCGAAAACACTCATGAAATTTGTTGGGATCCTTTTCAAGTTCTTTAAACAGATGGTGAAACTCTCCAAATCATCTTCTACCTTTATTAATTGTATGGATCCAGAGGTTTCTTTTTCCGACTCTTTTTTTATTTTTCTTCTTCATAATCATGTAGTATTTTAATACAGAGTTTTCGATCAGATAACACTAGTATTCATGACCGATCGCAACGAAGCACAAAAACTCACTGATAGCCGGATAGCGGTGTATGTGAACACGTCTGATTAAAAAAGCAAGAAATGTAGCAACGCATCGCCTCGCATGGCATAGCATAGCATCGCAAAGCGTGCAATGGAAACGTACCCTTATACTATTTGCGACAGTAAAATTTGACTGGGACATATTTTTAAAGTTTAAGACGTGCTCTTTCCGATGGTGTCCATGAAATTTCTCCAAAAAATTATTAATCATGAAAAAAAGCAGTTTAAAAAAACACGATTTTTTTGCACATTTTTTTAAATCAAATTTTCAAGGGGTTTCCGGTCTGCAATGGACCTGGAACCAGTGGAATTAATATTTAAACTTTGAGTATACGTGGTTTAAAGATCGATTTTTTGCTTTATGCGTTCAAAATGGCACCTGAACTGCAAAATTTTTTGCGTAAAAATTCAAGAATTTTTTTATTGGAAAATGCACTTTTACAAAAAATTGTCGAGAATAAAAAAGTTCTTAAAACTGAAATAATTCCATTGCATTCTTTGAGTGATAAGAACTATTTATTCTTGACAATTTATTGTAAAAATACACTATTTTCGAGAAAAAAATTCTAAATTTCGATTTTTATTATAAATTGTCAAGAATAAAAAAGTTCTCAAAATCATTTCAAAGAATGCACTGTAATTTTTTCAGATTTTTTTTAGCAGTTTTTTAAATTTTGCAAAAATTGACTGCAAAATCCAAAAATTGCTCAAAAAATTTTGAAAAAATTCTAGTGCATTCATTGAGTGATTTTATGTTTTATCTCCAGGAAGAGGTTCTTCTCTAAGTGTTCTGATTAGTGATTACTATAATATGGTTATCTTGTTCTTCAAACTTTAGATACCAATGTGATAATAAGCAGTATGTTTTATCGCTTCCAGATGGATAAAGATAATTTGGCGTGGTTATTTATATACAGTCGGAATATCACTAATATCAGTATTCGACACACGGCTGCACGCACTGTGGATCTAAAGCTATTCTAAAACATATGTAACTCGCTATATGCTATAATCATATTCTTATTTTATATGAGATTTATTGTCGCTATTGACTTAAAGTAAAAATGATCTGTTATCATAATAAATAACTTGACATATTTTTCCATGTACATCATTTGCAAATGGAAATTTATAAAACCGCGTTCTACTATATCTATTCATCTGCTGATAAATATCTGGAGACAGAAATATTTGATCGGTGTTTTCTCATTCTATAAACGTAAATTCATCTCTGTAAATTGCTTTCAGTTTGCAAAACTTCGGCGTTATATCTCAAGTGAAAAATGGGTACTTTGTCATAATAAAATAAATTACAATCACTTTTTTCTTTCATTAACATTTATATAAATTGAGAGAAAAATGTTTATGTAGTCGACGTCTATATTACATATTAATAAAAAAATGTCACACGTGCAAACGCCACACGTAAAAAACTGCCATTTTCCGACGAATTGAATAAATTTGTACGCGATTTCGAATATTTATTTTACGAGGGTGGTTTGATAAGTCCGAGACTTTTTGAATTCCCCGCCCAGTAACTTTAATGGCAACACTGTTCCTGTCAGTCTGCCATCTATCGGTAGACTACTGTAAAATTTTGAGCAAGCTACGTCATTTTGTTTATGTTTGACAGCCATTGAAAGCAGTTAACCTCGTTAATTTCCATGAAAATGGAAAAAAGTGAATTTCATGTGCTGATTAAGCATTACTTTTTGCGCAAAAAAAACATTACCGAAACCAAGGAGAGGCTTGATAAATATTATGGGGACTCTGCACCGTCAATTTCAATGGTTAAAAAGTGGTTTACCGTTGTGGCCGCACCAGTACAAGTGACGCTGAACGTTCAGGTTGCCCAAAATAAGTCATTACGCCAGATATTGTCAAGTAAAATCCATTGAATGATATTGGACGATCGAAGATTGAAAATGCGTGAGTTGGCTGAGGCCGTAGGCATCTCAACTGAGCGGGTGCATCACATTTTTGCATGAATATTTGGATATGAAAAAGCTATCCGCGCGATGGATGCCGCCATTGCTCACGATCGACCATAAACACAACCGTGTGACCACTTCAAAGGAATGTTTGGGGATGTTCAGCCGCAATCAAAACGAGTTTTTGCACCGTTTCATTACCGTAGATGAGACATGGATCCATCACACCACACCAGGGACCAAGCAACAATCGAAACAGTGGGTTTCTACAGGTGAACGTGCACCGAAGAAGGCTAAGATGGGTCTGTCGGCCAACAAAGTCATGGCCACAGTTTTCTGTATCGATTACCTTGAAAAGGGTAAAACGATCACCGGCGAATATTATTCACAGCTGTTGGGCAGATTTGACACTGTTTTGAAGAAGAAACAATTTTGAACAAGAAGGACAATGCACGGGTGCATACGTGTATAATCACCATGGCAACAATTCATCAATTGAGCTACGAACTGCTACCTCATCCACCTTATTCTCCAGATTTAGCCCCTCCGACTATTCCCTGTTTCCAAACCTGACGAAATGGCTGGGTGGTGGGAGATTCGGGTCGAATGAAGAGGTCATCGCTGAAACAAACGCTTATTTTGAGGGCCTTGAGGAATCATATTATTTAGAAGGAATAAAAAAAACACGTAGAAACACGTTGGATTAAATGTATCGAGTTAAAAGGAAATTTTGTAGAAAAATAAAATGATTTTTTGCCGAAAAAAAAAAAATGTTTTCCTTTAAAAGTCATGGACTTATCAAACCACCCTCGTATGATGGCGCGCCCATAATGTGTAGAGTATGTAAGGAAAAATGTGGCTGTATAGGGACAGATGCGATTGTAGCTGTCACATAAATAGTGTGAAGCATAAAAATAAAAAAGAGGGTATGCCCTTGACAACTCAATTTATGTTCAATTTACCTTTAATGCTAAGTGCCTGTGATGTACCCCTGAAAGTACTCGACAAACAACCGTTTCGTGAGTTCTGAAACAAATACGTTCCAGAGATGCCGTTACCAGGTCGCACAACATTACGTTAACTATTTACCAACTGTACGCAGTGACTTACTAAAGTTAATTAAAAGCGCATTAAAAAATACACGGCTGTGGTTATGTATTGACGATACATTTCCGGCAAAAGAAAACTCTTATTTTACAATTGAATCCTGCCGAAGCTGCAGCTATTAAGGAGAGCCAGACCAAATTTCAAGACGTGTCCGTTGAAACAGCTTTAAAAGCTATAAAGGTATTGTATGACGCCATACTATACAGTAAGCGGCACCATAATGCGTACATAGCCGAATGAAGGGCAATTGATAATTTAACTTCTTTATTGAACAGATGTAAATATGAGGTGAGAACCAATCGCGATCTAGTCGCTAGCGCAGGCGTATGAAAGGCATCCGGCTTTGAGTTAAAATTTGAAATACCATTTTATATTTTAGTCTGGTCTAGTGCCTGATTAGAAAAGTGCGTTATTACGAGCGTATTGTAGAAGCACTACATACATTCATAAAAATAAAAATGGATATTTATCACATTGACGAAAAAGTTCAAATAATTAAATGGTATTTTGGTGGTCGGTCTGTAAGGGATATTAAAGCCATTTTTAACGAAAAATTTCCCAATAGGCGAGTCCCCGAGCGCTGTGGCAGTTTGAATTTGACGTGCGTAGATGCTACTAACATGAACATGGTCGGCGAGGCGAATCTCAACAGAGGCGGACTCGGATAGTTCACAGAAAATTAAAATATACTAAGGGGCTAACTATTACAAAATGGAGACGTATTTATGTGTGGTAATGTTAGTGGTCCCGAAACATGACACTTAAAAGAACTTACCCACGAAGATAATAAAATTTCGACCTAAAAGGCGAAGAAATTTGATTCACAAGTTATAAAGTTATAATGACAGTTAGATTTTTAATGACCAGTTATAAAAGTGGGGCATACAGGATCCGTGTTGTTGCCATATATCACAAGTCGGTGATAGCAGTACACTATTGCTTTCTTCGTATCTTGTTAGACAGTTGCGGTTTCCTTACAATTGATTAGAATTTACTTCATCAATTTTACCTTTAAACCGACAAAATATTCGAGTCTTACTTGCCAAATTTTTATACCTGCCAAACGGATATTTGGAACAGGTCTGCCCTTGAAGGAAGACTCGTTTTTTTAGGGTATACCTGTTCCAAATTCCTTGCTCCCATAATACCTGTTTTGAAACAAGGAAGACTCTAATATTTCGTCAGATTAAAGGTAAAATTAATTAACACAAAATCAGCTGTAATAAAACTGCAACTGTTTAACAAAAGACGAAAAAAGTTGCAAAAAATATGCCCTGCAAAATATCATACGCTAGTCCAAAAGTAATTAGATAATTAGGTAATAATAGAGTTTTAATTGGTAAGTCCTTTTTAAGTTTCATTTTTCGTGACCATTGACATTACCACACCTAAATACCGTCGTGTAATAGTACGCTTCATAATACGTTTATTCGAATATTCACTAATGTATTCTGATGTATTTTCTGTGTATCGATTTGCAATAATAGTGACCTGAGCCCGACTCTGACCTGAGCTACGATTCGCCGCAACGTTGCTCTTTAGATTTCCGCCAAAAACTCCCACTAAAACCAAGCTCCGCCCGCCCAAGTAAATTCGTCTAACTATGACATAAAAATGTATAATTTAATATGTTGTTAATATCCACCTATGTACGCATTAGGCTGCCGCTTACTGTATAACTATAACCATGTACACTCGAACCCCTCTTAATTCACCAAATCCGTGCATCATCACCTCGATTAAGGAGCGAAATTTAGTCTCGCTTAAGTCGCGATGATAACGTCAACTTTTTCGTGTTTTAGCTGCAAAAAGAAATATTTAGATATACCACAGCACTTGTTATATTGAAAAAATGAGCCAACTGAACAAAAAAAAATAAACGTAAGTATACCCAGTCGTGCGTGACAAATTTCAATTTTCCACTTGAATGAATATTTTAAAGGTTAAATATTTTTTAAAAGACACCTAACCTATTTTAAAGGTTAGGTGTCCATATTTAATGTATTACACAATCATTTTTTTCAATAAAAATTGTATTAATGCGAGAATCCAATTTCCAAACGTAGTTCTAAAACTTTTACAGGTGGTGACTTAACCGGGACGGTTTCGCGACATAATAGGGGGAAACGTGGTGAAATAAGAGAGGATGTGAATTAAGCGAAGGTGAATTAAGAGGGGTTCGAGTGTAACTATAAAGGTTTGTATGACGCCATACAAAAATTACAGAACAGTGCATTATCGTTAGTGGAGTCACTATGAATATTGGACGAAGTAAATTGCTACTACAAGTTACACAATAAATGAACCAGTTAAAAATAAGTTGTAAAAGGTAATTGTAAAGTATAGTGAAAGACATTGGTTTTACCAAATTAAGACAAATTTGTGATGGTGCATCTATACATCTTTTAAGTGAATGCAAAAAGTATTTTAGTTGTGCCTGTATTATTACATCAGTAGACGTCGAACCGTCGTTCTCAAAATATAATCATATACAGGGTCCATTATGAAAGTAATGCGCATTTTCTGAGAAAAATAGATTTATTGGTCCTATCGGTACAGATGCTTAAAATTCTTCGAAATAGTCCCCACCTGCATCAATGCACTTGTGGAGACGTGTCTGCCACGCCTGGAAGGCACCCTGAAACTCCTACATCGGGATGCCTTTTAAGAACGTTGTAACATGCGTTTGGATATTTTCCACGGACTCCCAATGTTTTCCTTTCAGCTCTCTCTTCAGTCGGGAGAACAAAAAAAAAGTCACAGGGAGCTAAATCGGAACCATAAGAGGGCTGAGAAACCACTGGGGTGCTGCTCCGGGCCAGGAAGTTGGTTACGATGAACGCCGTGTGGCTGGGGGCATTGTCGTGGTGCAGTTTGATGTCTTTGATGTCAGCCCTCACGCGCGCGATCCGGCATTTCAATCTCCTGAGCACCTCCAAGTAAAAGGCTGCGTTGACAGTTTCTCCTTGCGGTACAAACTCAAAATGGTTCTGGTTTCATTGGTTCTGGCCGCTGTTGGTCGCCCAGAACGGGGTTTGTCAACGACTTCCTCCCGGCCCTCTTTGAACGCCTTGTGCCACCTCCCGGATTGTGATCTTGAAATACAGTCGTCCTTAAAGGCTTCTTGAAGCATCTGGAATGTTTCGGTAGCATTCTTTCCAAGCTGCACGCAAAATTTGGAAGGCGTATCGTTCAAGCGAACCCTCCATCGCGCCGTGTTACAAAGGCAAAAAACACACTTCACGCAAAGACACGTCCTTCCGCTCTCACTGTTCAGAGCGAACAGAGACCGGGCGCATTTGGACGGGCAGACTTTCCACCGCATTTTCAAACCAGTCCTAGAGTGCTATGATGGATAGTCGCGTCACAATAAAAGCATGCGCATTACTTTCATAATGGACCCTGTATTTACACTACAGCGAACAAGACTCTCGGAGACAACTATAGAAACTTATCTGGCTACAAAGTTTGTCCGAATCTTCTCCAGTTCGTAATAGTACCAAGCTATGTTGTCGTGCTAATTAAGAGGATAAGCTTTATATACATATATTGGTATAAAGTGTGAATTAATTTCTTTTATTACTATATCTAATATTGGTTACTTTATTACATGTAACATATTATGATGCGTACGCCTATGTCCCGCGGCACATTTCGGCCAACTCTGATTCATATTTTTATGTCCTTGTTTATTTGTATGTTCTTATGAGTTCTAGAAGCTATAAAACTCACTTTCGCAAAATTGTTGAATACCTGAAATTTCCTTATGGCAATGTGAAAAATTTTATTATTTTCATAAAAAAAAAATGCTTCCAATGTGGCTATCATAAATTGAGGATCTGAAGCAAAGTAGTATTACTATAATACACTCTATAAAGACATTATATTGGTTAACATTGTTATCGTCATTGTAATTCCTAATAAGTGGTGAACTGGTTTAGGACATGATAGCAACCTAAACATTTTTTTAAATTTTTTTATTTTCTATACTCCAGTGATTGTTTTTCTTTAACTCTAGAGAGAAATAAATCATATATCAATATTTTCCGCAAACAAACAATGTACTGATATTAATTACCTTGTGGCCTATCGTTTTTGTATCACTATTATTTAGTTTATGTGCTGCAAAGACAATTTTAATAAATCTCAATATATTTTTACAGGATGATAGTGAGATTCCCAAAGACAATATCATTGTCAGCACTGCCAATAAACTGCTGGCATGTTGCCAGGTCACTCTTGATCCCAAATTGTTTCCAGCCAAAAAATATCAACTTACCGCTGAGTTCAACAGAGATAAAGACTATTTGTAAGTAAACCGGTTCACATGGAGGGCTGTAGATGCCAATTTTTGATTCTTCCGAAGCAATTGTTAAAATGTCAAATTGTATGACTAAATTTTGAAACACCGCTTTGTCGTCGTAACTACTATACAGTTGTAGTACTACTACACAGGTCATGTCGAAGACTGATTACATGAAACTTCGAATGTCATTTTCCGAATCTTTACAATTAGTTAATTTTAGTTTAGAAATATCGATAATGGAATAACGAAAATTCTTTGATGATCGTCATATCTGATGACTGACACCTACTTATGTAACAGTATATGTATAGGTGCTATACATATAAACTGAGCGAACTATAGTACTAATACACTGATAAAGCTATCAAACTGTATTTATATTATTTAAAACTTCCGGTTTAACCGGAAATCGAACCAACTTTCTTATTTTAAATAGAACCATGCATTGTAGTTTATCCTATTCGCCTTAAAATTTCCTTTTCTACCATGTATGACATGGTGGCATTTGCTTCTTTGCTGACAATTAATTTGCTAAAAAGCTAATGCTTTTTATTAAAAAAAAGTTAGCTTAGTGGGCTGTGAAATCGAAAAACAACTACTAAGCATCATATTTTTTTAAACTCAGTTCATTCTTACTTCTCACAAATCTGTTTCTTAGTTTTGAGAAAAAATTCCAAAAATAACCCACAATATTGTGAAAACATAGAAACTCCGTATTTTTGTTCAAACTGGTTGTAAAGTACCTAACTATATGTTTTATTCTTGCCAAAATTGTACGATTAGTATGTTGTTTTCATTTTACAAAATAACAGTAAAAATGTCCATTTAGTTACTGTACAACCACTTAAAATAAGAATACCATGTTTTTCTACTTTTTTCACAAAAAAAGACTTATGAGTAGTAATAATGAACTAGGTTGAAAAAAAATATTCATAACGACTTAAAGTTGTCATTCAATTTCACAGTCCACTAAGATTTAATACCATAGATTTTGGATAACGGGTCATGGCCACCTAAACATTTTTTAATAAAATGCATTTTATAGTCCTTCTAATTTTAATTGAAAATGATAAATACGCCTGGGGAACAAAAAAAGCGGTGCAACTTTATGATTCCATGGGCGTGCATATATCTTTTATAAATTCGAAAATTGTGAAATATTTTTTTTCATTCAAATCAATATAGGAGATTAAAATTAGCCTGCATACAAAACTCTTAATATTTGTAATATAATTTGCTGTAAATAATGCTCATTTAGCCAGACAATCTCAAAAAATTGTCTGTGTTAATAAACCTAGCTGAAATACACGTCACTGGCGCCTTAAACACGTGGAATTTCTAAAGTCGTAAATAATTTTAACGACGTCGTAAAAATGTTATGGCACAGTGGACCGAATAAGTATTTGGATGTATTACATATAAAGCAATCCTATAGTACATATGGTCGGTATTTGCTGGTGCATTCGCGGCTGCCGGCAGCTCAGGCGTTGCCAGCTCTTCAAAATTTTCTTAAGTATAGTAATATACATAAAGTTGTTTTAATTTATAATTATTTTTTCCAGCAATTTTAAACGCTTTATTTTAATGCTAAGTAATAAATTTATATATATGTATTTTTTTTAAATATTTCCAAACTAGCTTTCTAAGAACGTCACAAACTAACAGTTTACTGAAGTATGAAGTATACTCGTATAGTGAGCTTAGCAATTTTAGAAAATATATCTGACAACCTTGCTTTTTTCTGCCTATTTTCAATTTAGAATGGAAATAGAATAACTGTCAGTTAAGAAGCAAATACTACCATGTCATATCTGGCTGAATATCATATTTTAAGGCGAATAAAATAAACTAAAAAAGGTTCTATTTAAAATGAAAAAGTTGGGTTGATTTCTTCTTAAGCCGAAAGTTGTAGATAACGTCTGTTAGATTGGAAAAAAGGCTTATCAATAGTTTAAGATAATCCTCTTTTTTCAATCTAACATACGTTATCTACTTATCATAAATTTCGAAACTTTGTATTAATAAATAAATAAATCAGAGGCTGTTACATATACCCTGTGTCACCCGGTATATTTTAGATCATTTTTGTGACTTTCAAAGGATTGGGACATGTTTAAAAGTTGTTAATCCTAGATAGCTAAGCATATTTCTACAACCACTTAAGACTAAGCATTCGTAAATTTTACGAATATATTTTTTTCATACCAAAATAAACTTCAACCAACAGATGCCTTATTTATTGAACATAAAGACTTTAAAACATCATTTAAATACATGATTTACAAATTTCCCCACGGTGTTCATTAGAAAATGGTTGATTACATTTTGAGCAAAAGTGAGTAGTCATTCGTCTCTTTTTGATAGGCAACTCGCACAAGTGGTTCTCTTGGACATATTAGGCACTGTTTTTTTTTCCATAACTGTCTCTCTGTCTTCTGTTACTGTCTCTTTTTAGAAGCTGACTAATACTTTCACGGAGTGAGCGCTGCAAAGTGGGTACTTTGACTCGTTCTTGTAGCCATGGCGTCACTAACAGCTTATACAACTCCATCATGTATGACTTTCGGGAAACCGAAACCTTTTGCTCTGGGAGGACTATATTCATCTTCGCTATCATCCTCTGAAGGTTCATATTCACTTCCGCTGTCCTCAAAATGTTCAAACTCCACGGCATCCTCAGTTTCACTACCACTATCCTGGACGCTGTCATCATCCGATTCAATAAACAAGTTTTTTGCAATTTCCTCAAGTTCGGCTTGCGTCATAGGCCTGTTTTTGTCTTGTTGTTCAGACATATCCTTTAACAGTAACTTGCAAGTCCAACAAGTTCAATCTCTAAAGGACTAATCTAAAAAAACAGTTGTTTTTAGTATGGTGCAATATGGATAAAAAGTTACGTTAAGACTAACCTTTCGTAAAATTTACGACGCTCGGCTTATAGCTGCTCATACGTTACACTTAAAAATCGACCAACACGCTTGGGATAAACACCAACAATGCCAAAGAGAATACCTAGACGCAGAGCTCGATACCTAAGGCATGTGACCGACGGTGGCCGAAAATAAATATCGCCGTCGTAGAATTTACGAAGCTCCAACAATGCCAAAGAGAATACCTAGACGCAGAGCTCGATACCTAAGGCATGTGACCGACGGTGGCCGAAAATAAATATCGCCGTCGTAGAATTTACGAAGCTTAGCGTTCTAGGGTTAAAATACCACCAGATACAACTGTTTTTGTTTGGAACAATGTCAGAATTTTCTAGAAAATTCTAATCTATTGAGCATGATGATTCCATATTGATTAAAATTTTATTTCAATAAAGTTATCGTTAAAATAGGAAAGGTCTGATTTTCCAACAGAACTTATGGATCAACCTAATAGTAGGTACGAATATTATTGTTAAAAACTGATTGATTTTAATCGGTATTTCAAGCATCGCATAAACGAGCAACTTGGTTGTCAAACATGTCGTCAACTTTCCATGTTGATAGTCTGTGGGCGGGTTGAAGATAGAAGATGGATGTTGAAAATTAAATCAAACAACTTTTTTTTCGTGCACTTTTTTCGTGATTTTTCGTGAGCAGAGCCAAATATTGACCTCTCTGTTATATAGTGTCAACTAAGTTGAAAACATTAGTTGGCCTGAGGGATTACTTGAGTCCATTCGTGTTGCTTTTTATTTATTGTTATGGCTACTATTCCGTGTAGTTGATCATATTGTAACACTTTTACTTGGTCAAAGCGTTTATTGTTGAATTAATTTGATCACAACAACTATCCACCAAAAATCACACTCAAAATATCGCTACTAGATATCGCGGTCTAAATATCACTCGGTATATCACGTTAATCTTCACTGGATTACGTTCCAATTCAAAAGCGACTCCCTGGCGCTCGCCGTCGTGCTTATAATACACCATCCGAATTCTCCGGAACAATCCTCCAGTTTTCCCCCGAATCGTCGAGAATCTCTGTACTGCTTTCGCTCCTTCTAGTATTTTCTCGGATGTTATCTCGTTGGCCTCAATTAACGTTGATTGTAATAATCTCGTATAGGCAACCAACAATACACCGACGCCTTGCAGGCAGAATATGTCACAATATGGACCACTGGTGACGTTCAAAGGTTTCCCCGAGTTGTGGCAAGTCAAGTCCGATGTATTTAAAAACATAAATAAAAAATGATTGGCATGGGAGAACTTTTGAAACTTTTGCAAAGAGTTTAACGAAAATGAGGAAAGAGCTAAAAAATAATTCACTCATTTCCTACACAAACATTTTCTATTTTCCACTGAAACTCTTTGGGAAGTGAACGCTAATCCTTCAACTTCAGAACTGATGCTGACATTCAAGTTTAACTCCTTTTTTCAGTCTGTGGCAAACAGGTTTACAGCCTTGGTTTACTACTAAGTTGCTCGTCTATGGACCGCTTTACTCTTACTTACAATTAATCAAAAATCAAACTCTGCAGCCCTCGTTATTTTAACATTATTAATTAATGTTAATTAATAATTATTAATCGTTAATTTAACATTAAACATCGTTAATTTAACATTAAACATCGTTAATTTAACATTAAACAATAGGGAACAATAACCGCATATCGATTTTAGGTTCGACATCGACGCTCCAGACTTCTTCAATACGTGCGTGCGTACCACCGTCATATCGTACATTTTGGAGAGGGAGAGGTTCGGCGAGGAGGACCAAGACAAGGGCATCAAGCGGCTCATCGCCGAGGACGTGTACAAAGCCTCGTATCCCTTGCACGACGTGAGTGAATTTTGCATACGACTGCTATCGATTTTCATGGAGTAAACACGATACGTTTGAGAAACGTATTCGAAATGGCTGTATACACAGTGTGTCCCATAAGATTTAAGACTGTGGCACAGCCGTCTTGAGAACAAGCCACGTAGTAAATGTGGCAACGTCGCGCCACAGCTAAGTTGTAGTCCTATTGAAATCAAACCGACCGCGACGATTTCAATTTGTGTTCATCTCGGCGCCTTTGCCGAGGCGTTTGAAGTAGATCAAATTTATTTTCTACATAATAATAGGTATATTTACTTTTGAAATACGTCATATATAGTTTTCTCTGCTTGGTCGATTAAATATAACAATATTGTATGTAAAAACCACACGTGAATCTACATAAAAACATGTGATATTTAATTGTTCAGCAGAACCAACGGGAAGGTGCAGAGCTAACACAAGCCCTTTAATAATCTGAAGTATTTATTACATATTGCTTACCTAGTCAATGTAGATACTATCGTGTAGGAAATAAATGATAAATATCTCAAATTATTAAATTGGCACGCGTATTTTTGCCAGGAAAATGGAAAATAAAAGGCAGATGAAAGGATAGAACTTAGGATAGAACAGAAAATGATAAGCTAGATTAGGAAGAATAGACAGAGAAGGTATAACAAAAATTAACAAAAATCTAGATTAAATAGAAGTTAACAGAAAAAAAGAATAGAAATTAACAAAAGACTAGATTTAATAAACAAAGCATCATGTGCAAACGTATAGGTATGTAATAATTCTTAAAATGTGATCTATATTATTTCCACAAATACATGTGTTTAAGAAATCAAATAAAAGTTATCTGACCTTATACTTTCTAAAGTTAAACGGCTAAGGAAGTCTTTTTGATTTTCGATTTTAAGAAATTCTTTTTCCAAGTCGTTGTTGTTAATGATATATTCTAATATAGCATACATATGGAAAAAAATATTGTGACGTTGGTTGTAGGTATGGACAGACCACCTCGCTGCAAACAATCAAAATATTGATTCCCAATGAAGGTTCCCTTATTTTCAACAGTATGCGAAAGGCAAATATTACATGAAATTTTACATGATTTTTACTATTTCTAGGGTCAAAATTTAATGTATACAAATTTACTTTGGATGTTAAAATTTTTACACTCCAGCTTTCGGAAATATTTACTTATATACCTAACTCACAAAATTCTGGTAATTTTCAATTACATCTGACTTTTCAAAATTCTCAATTAAAATTTTATGTTGTTGAATTTGGGTCTAACGTCTACTTTCTGGATCTTATCGAACTATTTTCGACTTTTCATTGGACATATATTTAGGTAAATTTGGAAAAATAGATGGAATTACATCTTTATTTAATCTTGGTTTACAGGCAATCGTATTAATTGTTCCATCTGGTAAAATATCTTTATCAAATTTGGTAACATAATCGGAATCAAATGCAATTCACATACTACAGAATGTTTTGACGGTGTCCATTCTTTTCTGGGAATAGCTTTCAGCCATTTCTGCATTAATCCGTCCTCATTGGGAATCCAACAACACTTTTTACACCCTCAGTTTTTATAGAAGAATCGTAATTCGGTTTACATCCCGGTACATAACACCGTTTTGGCATGTTTGTTTACGAATGAAATAAAACACGGAAAACACGCAAAAAATCGATTGTATATCGAATTATCAATACACTGCACTATCTACAGATACTACATTTCAACTTACAATCGTCTAAAGTAATTATCACGTTTAAAAAAACTCTACTTAACGCGAACAAACAGACAATTTCATACATAAACACAAGTAGTTATACAGTGAGAGAACTGGCTCAATTCATCCCTTAAAGACGACGAATTCGCCATATAAAATGTCTCCTGCATAACGAAATATTTAGGGGATGTTAGGGTTACGATCATGGTTATTGTAGAGGGTTGATGGGGATGACAATGCGAGATGGGGATGGTTGTGACGTAATCAAGATGGGGAAGGCGGGTAATGGGGTTCTGGCAGGGGCGTGTGTAGAGGGGGTATTAGATAATGGATGAATAATCAGGTGATTATTAATAGATCTATGTAATCATTTCTAGCTGTCAGCGATCGGTTCACTGCAAGTATCGACTTGTCATTGGATCCCACGAAAAACCGGCTGGTATTTTTACCGGAAGTAACAGACGGCATCCTCATTATGGGAATTGTGCAAGTCACCGATGTCTGCTACCGCACGGATCTCTAGCTGATAAAAAATCTCGGTACAATTAAGTTCTAAGAAAAACCGTACGGTATTTTTATCGGAAATGCATCCGGAAATCACACGATAAGAGACGGCGCCGGAAGTAACAGACAGCATCCTCATTATGGGAATTGCGCAAGTCACCGATGTCTGCTACAGCACGGATCTCTAGCTGATAAAAAATCTCGGTACATCATTATGGGGAATGGGAATTTTCTCACAGACTACAGGTTAAGTCTTGTCTATCAGTTTTATTACTGCATCCTATTGAATGATTTTGTACATGTAATTAATATGGTTATCTGAAAGCCCGCTCGCACGAGAGGTTATATAAACAAATTCGACTACCTTACGGAAGGCAGATACAGAGTATGAAATTATGAGTTTTTTAACATCCTAGGCCGCGTGAAATTATACGGGGCAATATGGAACTAAAAAGTCCATTTATATCGATTTTAGCATAGATTGTTATGGGGAAACATACACAAATTATGGAATACCGGGAAATTACAAGAGTAACATAGGCATGACGAAACAGCCCAAGTATAATCGATTTAGCATAGATTCTGGCGTGGAACACACACACAAATTCATTACAAGAGTAACGTAGGCATGGCGAAACAGCAGAAGCATATCGATTTAGCATAGATTCTTATGTGGAAACACACACATAAATTATGAATACCGTGAGATTACGTTAGTAAAGCGGGCTAGGCGAAACAACTCAAGTATATCGATTTAGCATAGATTCTTACGGGGAAACACACACAAATTATGGAATACCGTGAAATTACAGTAGTAGCGCTGGCATGACGAAACAGCCACAAGTATGCCGATTTAACATAGACTCTTATGTGGAAACACACACAAATTATGGACTTAAGAGGCCTTTTTAATCATCAAGAGGGGGTTCTCATCGATACACGCATGAAATGGAAGTAGTCTTCATCACAAGGGTATCTGAGAATTGATAAAAAATCAGGTGATTATTCATTTCTAGACGTCAGCGATCAGCTCACATGTAAGTGCATATCATATGGATCCTACACGAAAACTAAGTCTTTGTATATTTTTTATCGAGGAATACGCGCGAGTATAGTGTTCTGACAGACGATCGGGTCAGATAATGGATAAAATCAGGTGATTGCTTGTACCTGTGGTAATATACTCTTCCCATTAAGTTCTAAGAAAAAACAAGTATTTTTATTTGGGAATGGGGCCGTCACAGGAAATATTTCTCACAGCTTATCTATCAGTTTTATTACTGTATCCTATTGAAAGATTTTGTATATGTAAATAATACAGATAATCCAATAGACAGCTCACACGTGAGGAAATATAAACAAATTCGATATCCTCTAAAACGGAAGGCAGATACAGGGTTTTAAACATCACCAGTATAATTCTGGAACTGTGAAATTATTATCATTAGATATTAAATATTCATGCGATATTTGGATGTTGAACTTCACATGTCATCGAAAAAAGGTTGATAGGTATACATTATCGCGAAGTAAATAGGTGTATGCATTTTCTTTCTTCATCTCATTGTGGCATATTATTTTAAAGGGCACAAACCCAGACCCCGAATTTTGTAAAATACTATTGTATAGTGTTATCTTTAAAGGTATATATCAATGTAAAAAACCCTCAACGCTCGACATCTACATAGGTAAACTTACGTATATTGGAACACCGTAATATAAACATTATGAATTTATCTTGTAAACGTAAGATAAACATTCAATTGAGACGAAAGTCGATAAAATTCTCTAGCATGCAGATACATACATTTCCAATACAGAGAAAAATACCTATACCAATCTAGTCCTCTTATCGTAGTTATTATCCCAGTCCCACCACAGTGCTCTCTAAACAAAACAGAAAAAATACTTAGACAATATCTAACAGTATCTGTATTCGAAATTTGAATCCGAAATATGGCTTTAGACTTTTTACGTGAGATTCACATTTTTATATTACGAATTCATTTTTCTTATCACAATGTTGACTTTATCGTAATCGAGATTTTCAAAAGCACATTACTAGAAATTACAGGTGTTATGCACTCATAGCAATATTGCACATGTAATACAATTTGATTATATGGGTATAGTAACCTACCGTTAGTTATAGAATATCTACACTGATAAGGTACTTACATAATGAAAGACATATTAAAAAATGTGGTGTACAATAACAATTTCATACAGACTTTAGACTTAAGGAAATCTATACATACAGTTAGGTGTGTGCTGGAGTGGAATATTTCATAACGGAATAAAATGAAGGTCAGGTTATGAGCTCATGAAATTATTATCAGTATTTATTAAATATACAAGTTTTTATCAGTAACGGGAGATCTGTGTGGGTTAAAAATCGCTTTTGAATCCATCTTCAAGAAGGTAGATGGATATAAATTAACAATATGAATCGATAAGAAGGGCCAGAAAAATTGTTAATACGAAGCCAAAAATTGGGGTTGCAGTAATCCGAAATATCAGTGACATCCCGTACAGAAAGATAAGATTGATGTATTTTTAGAAGGGTGCTTATAAAATATCTGCATAAAAATGTGAGAATTACTTGCAGAGAAATTATGTACCTGTGGTTCTAATTGATGATATTAAAACTACCTGAATTGACCTCTAATCAGTGATGCTATAAAAAGTAAATCATATACAAATTACTGTTTTATT
>JAPWTK010001317.1:0-59325 GCA_029963805.1 Aromia moschata
GATATTAAAAAATTTATACAAACCCAGAGAAACTGCTAACTCTTTCTATCATTACCCGATTACTTGTTATGATCCTTTATTGATTATATGTTTTTTTTTTAAACTTCATAGCTTATAAGAGCATTGCGGTCCAGTTACATTGTATCCTTTTTCTGTTAGCTCCTTGGTAATTCTTCCCACACCTTTTTTGCGACAATTTCCCACTATTGAGGGTTCTTTCCATAGACCTATATGTTTCCAATAATAATAATACACAGGGTGGACTCCACCTGTATAAACGCATACTAAACATAAAAAACAGGATAACTATATAATTTATTATTTTTAATGTAAATTCTTCCTTTCATGAGTTTCAGAATTCGAGATCACCTGTGTCTTCTTCATTAATAAAATCCCCGTTAGTACCATCATTATCGCAGTCATAATTCTCATAATCAACATTAGTAGATGTAGAGGATTGTGGTTCCTGACTTATAACTCTTTTCAATAGCTCTGTAACAAAAATATGTCTACAAACAAATACATTTTTTATGAAAGAAATAAATTTTCAATGAAAATAAACATTCGTTATTAAATAAGCTAGGTTACATTAGTAATAAATAAGGAAAAATGTATAGATGGCTGTTGAATATAAACTAAAATTAATTTTACTAAAATTATTTAATATAATTATATTTACCTGTGGCCGCACGTTGAGCATCTGCTGGAGAAACATGAGTTTCACCCAAAATACATATCTCTTTTCCGAATCATACAAAATAATTTTTTTTGTCGCCATCTTTAAGTTTTAAAAAATTGCGTCGAAAGTCTCAACGTCCACTTCGACCTACCTCTCTAGATGGGTCGTTGTAAGCTTGACGTGAGCGAAAATAATGACGTCATTAGTGACGTTTTTCGTTGCGCACCAAAACGAATGTGGTCGTCATGTGGAACGGCTGAAGGAATATTTTTAGCATTGCGAACGCTTAGTGGAACGCACCCTTTCGCGTTCGATTGTCAAAGCAAAAAATTGTACGTATGTATAATTTTTTTATTCTTATAGTAGAGCATGTCGGCAATTACAGACATTTATTTTTGTTATTATTAACATTTCAGAACCTAACATTGACAAATAATATTTCTTACAAAAAGTTTTAATTTTAATGTAACGAATTTCCTACGCTTGAGAGGCTTATCTTTTTTCTTGTTAATTTCTGCAATAAAATTTAAAACCATAGCAGTTTTGAATAGAGAATGAAAAGACCTTTCAAATGAAGTATCACAAGCCCCTACTTCCTATTTGAAAATTTCTAAGGGTTGTAGCTGTCACCTGAAGGGGGTTGTTGAATTTAGGATGACATTTTACCGTCGCAAGATGTCATTTTAGAATTAGAAATTGACGTATCCCAGGATTTCTAACAAAAAAAAATGCATAATACTGGAGCTACTGAATTTATTCCATTTGACTGTTCCACACTGTATAGTGTGTCCCGCTTTTCATAAATCCACCCTAATTGTTCTGTTGTTATTAACGCGATTTTCTTGAAATTTGAGTGGCAGGTGTATTTTTTGGAAAAATTAGAAATTTGGCATAGTGAAAATTTACATTTATCGTTGCGTGATGTTTTGGGGGAGGAAAGGGGTCGATTTTTCGAGAAAGTCAACAGTTCCATTATTAAGGGGCCCCAGCGAAACTACAGATTCTTTGGTAAAATATTGCGATTTAACCGAACTCGCCTTCGTCTAAAAGTTATTGGTAACCAAGATACCTACAGGGTGTCAAAGTTATAATTTTATTTTCTATTTCCGTAAAGAACTTATTTAAAAAACGAGATTTTTTCACAACATTTGGTGATTGTTTTTATTTTTTACGGAGAAGAATTTAGAATTTAGAATAATTTGTCAATTATTTCTATGTAAATTGTTGAGGGTGCTCTATGCAGCATTCTGAATACATAGAAAATAGTTGTAAGTTTTTTTGCGTCTTGTAATATGTACTTATGTTTTTATTGAACGTATCAATTTTCCACGTGTATCCTATATTTACCCAAAAAAAGAAGCTATAGTATCGCTGTGGTCCCATAATAATGTAACACTCTGTATTAGGACTTATTTTAAATAATTTTTTGTTGTTAAATTTTAGATTCGGCGTCCCAAAAACCGCTTAATCTTTCTTTTTGAACACCTAAATAACTTACATTAACAAACAACATTAATAACAAATTTAAAAATGTAGTTTTTTCAAAACTGTATATCCGCCTTCCAATACGATCAGCTAGTCAAACTAGTGTCACAAAAGCAAGCCACTAGTTAAACTAGTGGCATGAGTTTTTCCTGAACAATGATGATTTTGAAAAGTGTATCGTATTGGGAGACGCATATTTTATTAAACAGCCCAAAATTTAAAAAAGAAATGCATTTTTGCGTTTGCTATAATGTTATTTGTTAATAAAATAAACAAGATATTTTGTATTTTATCATGCCTTAATCAGTATTTGAGATATTCAAAAGATAGATTAAGCGGTTTTTAAAAGTTGAATCTAAATTCGATAATAATAATTATTCACAATTAGCCCTAAATACTTTATCGAAAAATCCACCCCCTTGCCTTCCCCTAAAACAGCACGCCAATCACAAATGTAAATTTACCACCATGCCAAATTTTTCATTTTTACAACATACACTTGCAAGATACAAGATACGGATGGAGCAGGAACATCAGCTGCTAGTAGTTGATTAAAACTTACGTAGGGTAAAGGCTACAGTAGTTGGCACTCTCAAAGAACAGGACAATCAATTTCGCTTAAAAAAATAAAAATGTTTTATTTTTTATTTTTTTTTTTTTCATTATTTAACATCCTTATGTTTCTTTATTAGTTTTATCTATTTAATATTAACATAGACTTTGTAGAAACAGGAATTACTGTCAAAATCAATAGAGTAAGCACTTGTGATAGTAGTTGGCATTCCCAAATTCTATCATTGGCACGTTTTGCAACAGTGGTTGGCACTAGAATAGAAATGAATTGAAAGGATACCTACTAGGAATCTAGGTAGGTAGGCATCCTTATAAAAATAGGTAGGTATTTAATAATAATTTTTTTATTTCTCGAATTTATGTAAAGGTATAATTTAGGGCTACAATATCTAGCGACACTTATCACACATATAAGTATTAATTCTTACACAGTTAATATGATAAGTCTGACTACATTTAAGACATTTTAACCCTCCCCTTTTAGCTGCAATATTAAATGCGTGCATAAATAACACACACCTTTTATAATACGGTTTGGTATGTCACCTTAAATTCAGATAGTAAATTTTCCTTGTCGAATGACGGAGTGCTTCACTTAAAGGACTATAATAACTTTGTCGGTAGTCCTTTATTTGCGGAACATCAGATGCCTTATCAAATTTTTAAAATAGTTGATTCGAATTTCTAAAAGAAAGTGAATTATCATTTGCGGATGTAGACGGATTAAAAATTTCTGGTGGTATATAATATAAGGAATTTTCTGGTAAGCTCATGTGAGGCAGATTCTAAACTGTTGACATGTATGTTTTCTTGCAGTTGTAACGCTAGATGCGTTATTATCTGCTAGTAAAGGTAACTCAGGTGATATTTCATCGGTAGTGCGCATCATTCTGTTTATTATTCGCAGAATTATTTACAGGTACATCAACTTCCCCAGAAGTATCCTCAAATGTAAAACCTTAGGTGCAGCCGTTTTTTTGAATAGAATATTCATTCTCAATTGGATGAATTGTAATACTGCTTATAATAGAAACTGTTTTAGATGTTTCTGTGGTTTCTGTAGAATGGTTAACAGATAAAATATTTTTTGGTTGGTTAAATTCTTAGCAGTGGAATCCAGCTTCGGTTTCTTTCTTGGTTCTTTTTTACTTTTGGTTTTAAGTTCTCCTTTTTCTTTTCTCAATTTTGTTTTTTGGATGAATTTTTCTTCTTCAATTTTTCGTTTTTTTATCTTTTCCTTAGCCTGCACTTCTTCTTTAAACTGTCGTGATGTTACAACATAATGCTTCCTCTCTACCTTTTTTATATTTTTTCAGACAGGTGTTGGTGGCCAATACAATAACGTTTTTAAATCAGTGCTTAAGGATATATCATTTACTTCTTGTTTAGAACAAGATGAAGGTATGCCGTCTGCTGACTGAATACTAATTAAAGGTATTTCATTGACTACTGACTCTGTTGATTGAGTATTCGTTGGAGGAATACAGTCAGATGCTTCTAGGACCTTGTTAAACTTTTTCTAATTCTTCTTGTAACTCACCCTCAGTACCAGGACATTGAGTTACACGTTGTTGACATCGTTGTTGCTCAATGAGAAATTCCATACTACAACGTTCTGTTCTTTGATCTTTTCTTTCTACATCTACTTTTCTTTGTTCCTCTTCACCATGTGCCTGAAAATATAAAACATGGTAGCTTGTAATAACGACTTAAATAAGCATATTTACCCATGTATTAGTTTTTAAGTTGATCAGTACAGTCTAAAATCTAAAGTAACTTCTTCTTCTTTAGCTGTCTTGGTTGTTTTCAAAAAAATTATACAATTTGCAATTTGTAGCACGTTAGGATAAAGGTCATTTCAAGGTCAAAGAAGAGAAATAAATGCTTAAAAGGAATAAACCCACTTACCAACAACTTTCTGGGGGCGCCAGAATCTAAATCCCGCGCCCCTTTAACCGAAGCACCATCGGAACAAGGTCAAACCGCCAAATAAACGTTTAAAAGAGGAGAAGCAATGGATATATAAAGAAACCCGCACGTTAGGGATCCCAATCCAAACGCAGGCGAGTCCGCCGTCCTATGGGTAATAACCCTCATATCCCCCCATTTGTCTAAACCAGAGGTTTCCCGCCCTACACGAGGACAAAGCCAACCCGCCCCCCCAAACACAACACAAACACCCCAAAACCCTCAACCCCCCCCACAGGGCAGCGCGCCTTCGCTGGCTTCGTCACTCCAGAGAATCGGAAAATAGATCATTCTACACATCCTCAATTGAGGCAGTGGTCACCGTCTCCAGCATCCCCTGGGGCAGCAGGCATTCTACATGCACACGCACAAGCACACAGTCACGCACACACGCATTTATATACGCACTTACTATACACCCAACTACTATGTAGTTAGACGATATTCAGTAAGGTGGCTACGAGAATTAGTATCAACTCATATAAAGCACATGGATACACGGACTTACATATTTTTTTACCTTAACAAATAATATTCAGCAACACACCCAAGAAACCCAAAACCCTTACCCACATTTCCCTAATACAGCCTAAGGTACCTACATGATGAAAACGAGACCATTTACGGTATTCTATCAGATGGGTTTTTGATTTGATTAACAACTTCAAAAATATAAAGATACAAACTTTTGCCTCATTAATGCGTGTTTTAGTGATTTTTGACCTCGGAGTGCTCTTCGAAGTCAAGGGATAAGGTAAGAATAACAGCAGATTCTAATTCAGCGATCCCAGAAACATAAATATATGGGTTTATTCCCTTTTAAGCCTTTATTTCGCTATTTGATCTTGAAATTGATCTTGATCCTGAAAGTACGATGGTTAAACGGACACTGAATTTGAATTCAGCGACCCCAGAAACAGAAATATATTGGTTTATTCTCTTGTAAGCCTTTTTATTTCATGATTTGACCTTGAAATGACCTTGATCCTCACCGGCTACCGTTAAAAAGTCAAAAATACAGGGAAAAAAATATGTTCTTATCCATAGTAAAAAAAAATTTTTTTGTGGGCCTGTGTAGTCATTTTTAATTTATCGCCAGTTTTATACAAAGGTTTGATGACTCCTATTTTGAGAACTTTTCGAAAACACCCTGCATTAAAACAAGCATTTATTAAATATGTAAGTGGCGGAGCAACCTCTGTAGATATTTCTTTTAAAGTTTCAGCAATTTATTATTATCGTATCTGGGAGATTTTTTTAGATTTCAAACTTTTTATTGTTTTTTGCACTTCCAGTTCATTTGTCTCCTTGTAAATACATAGTTTTTTACAATGCTTCTATATTTTCAGAATAATTATCAGGTGGTGTTATAATACTGGCGTATTTTTCTCCTAAGCTACTGTAATCTGAGTTAAAACTGTTGGAAATATCAATCTCATCCATTATCAGTTGTCCATTTTCTAATTTAATTTCTTTTATTTCTGTTTCAGGTTTTTCTTTTTCACAGATATGGTCTATACACTGCCAGAAGCTTTTTGAAGAATTTTAATTTTTTCAATACATGCTTTGAAATACTCTTTTTTTGATTTTCTAATTAAAGAAATAAGTTTGTTTTGATATGTTTTATAATTAGCGTTTAGTTCGTTAGTTTTCAGGGATTTAGCAAAAATTTTTTGTATAAATCATTTTTTTCATTAATAGTTTAGTAAACCTGGAGTTATCCATTGTTTTTTTTGATTATTTTTACTCTTCAACCTTACTGTTACAGTGTGATTTTTTATATATGATTTTAAAGTGTTAATAAAGTTTTGTGTAATCAAATCTGTGTTACTTTCACCATATATATTCATTGACGAAGTCTCCCTTTGCAAATCATTTCTCAGGCTGCTGTATCTGACATACTCCCCGTATTTATTATGAGGTACATAATTGTTCCTGTTTTCCACAGAAGATATATTAAATGCAACAAGCACTGGCGAAGATCCCCTACAAGCTTGTTAAAAAAATAAAAAAATTAATAATTATTTTTTTTTTCAAGTCACTTTTAAAGAAAAAAAAATCTAGACAAGTTTTAATATTTTTTTGTTTATATTTATTTTTTCTCGACGTGTAATTTTTTTAATTTAATAAATTTTTTTATTTCTCTCCATATCTCAAAATACATAAAAGATTTATATTAATGTCACCAGTGATGATGTGAAAACAACTATATTCCTTACCCGTTCATAAGTATTCATATACATCGGAATTGAATTTTTTTGACAGGTGCTTGGAGATCTATATATATTTGTTATAGTTAGTGTTTTGTGTTTACAAAAAACATCAATTTCTAATACCTTTATTTCGCCTAAATTGATTATCGAATATTTGTATTTATATATATTTTTTATAAAAACAATCACACCGTCATTTTTATTTATTTCTCCCTCATTATATAGAGTATCGTATCCACTGATTTTAAATAACTCTAGATTTTCAACTTGAACCGCTTCCGTAAGTACTATAACCTCAAAGCTTTCTGTAATTTTTGTTTAGAAATGTGAACAAATTATTAATATTTTTAGCAAAACTTCGAACCTTAACGTTAAAAATTTTTAAGTAAATTTTTATTTAAACATGATTTCTATTTAATTCTGAAATATTATTTAATTTACAAGCATTTTATTAGTTTATAGTCATAGTCCCGAATATATGGATCCATTTACAAAAATTTCAACAGAAAATCAAAGTTTTATAATGCTACAGATTGTTTTGTTAAGAGATATAATATCTACACAATAAAGGAGACAGTTGTATTGCCATTACTTACATTAATTGAATCTATTAAATCAAATTTTTGTATTTTACAATATTCGTAATTATGTTTTGATTTTGGACGTAGATTACGTACCTCAGTGTATTTATTTTTATCTTTTGCGTTCATAGAACTTGCGCCACTAGTTTTTGGGAGTACCTCCTGGTGTTATGTTCTGATCGTATCTTATTTGTGAAACTTGCTGCTTTGGTTTGTCTTCTTTTGTGGGTTTTGAAACAGTCTTGCTCCCGCGGTTGTGGTTCTCTTTCAAAACTAGGGGTTGGCGGAGCACTATTAGATTTTTGACTTAATTCAGTTTGTAACTCAGTTTCCTATAAACTATTAACATCTACTACCCCTTTTAGTTGTTCAATTGTAAATGATTCTCCATTGACATATAGTGTTTGTTTTCTTACATAAGCGTTCTGATGTTTAGCCTTAGCTCGTTTTAGGTGTTTATATAAAAATTTTCTTGTTTTCTTGATCTTCTGGCACAAATCGTCAGTTATATATACATTTGTACCCTTTAGTTTTCGTATATTTCTAAACACTAATTGCGTCGTCAGGAATGATATAAATTCAACAGCAAATTGTGTTCTTCTTGCCTATTTTATATATATTGTTTATGTTAGCTTCCGTTAGATTTAATTCTAATGTATCATTAAGGAAGCCTAATACGTATTTTACAATATCATTATTTCTGTCTGCTGTTAGTCCATAAAAATTATTATATTATTTTTGCGAATTTTTCTTTCAATAGTTATAATCCTATCTTCGATCACCTTGTATTTATTGTCTTTGGCTACGTTTATTTCTTTTTTAACTCATCTGCTTTTTTTATTTATCAGGAGTTCTAATTTCTTTATAGTTCATCGCTTCCCAAACTTTTTGCGCCACTCATTTCTTCATTCATTTCATGGAATATAGTCTATGTACGTACCTATGATGAAGTGTTTTCAACTGCTTTTTTCTGCTTTGTTACTGCAGACTGCAGGGGTCCTTATGTACAATTCAAACTAGTGCACTCTTAGTTGATAGGCAGATACTTTTCCGCATTTACTTTTTTGACTTTTTACACGTTATTTTGGTACTTTTTAGAGACTCGTTAAAATGTACGTGTTTACCGGCACCGATATACCTCCATTACGTATTTTGATGAATTTTGTAATAATTTAAATTCTGGCATTGTTTTAACCTAGAAAAGATCAGTGCGATAACTGCCTTCAGTACACTGCCCAACAATTTAGTGAAGGAAGAGTATCAAACTCATTTAAAGCAAAAATAATCAAGCTCAGGAACAAAAGAGGAAAGACACATAGGAGGCAGTTAATGGAAAAACATTACATTTTTACTATGGACGTTCAATCAGTTAAATTGGTGTCCTGTAACCGAAGCGCGTAAAGTTTACTACAAGACCAGATTACAAGTTCACATTTTTTCTATTTATAAGTTAACTTAATAACACACCAGTGCACAAATTATGTTTTGAATGAGATTGAAGGAGACCTGCGTGCCTCTGTCTTTGTTTCTGTGTATTATAAAACACCTTGAGAAACATTACCCACAAGGGAAGAAAAATAGAAATATATTTTCACAAAGGTATGGGTATCAGAAAAGAAAGGGGACATTACGAACGCGTTAAACTTTTTTCCACCAAGCACGAAATTTCCACAGAACAAAAGTATCTTTCAGAAAAGTCACACTCAAAACAAACGTGACTACACACTTTTAGAAATAAAAATAAAAGGTCGTGAAAATACGATCCCCTCTCAATAAGCACAAATTATTCGAGAAGTTCGAAAAAATCCTTTTGCACTTGATTCCGAGTATCTTTTTCAGTGACGCCTTCATAAATTACGAAGACAAAGTTATTACTCGTATGACTCAATACGACCAGGTAAGTTTAAAAGTGATCTTACTGTAGCAGATCTGAGTTTAAAATATGTACCAGATGGAACTATCTACTATAAAATAAACTATGACGATGAATACAAAATTTTCCTCCAGCCCACCCGTTTGCCATTAGTACCCAAAGATCTAGTATTTAAACCATTGTTTTCAGCAAAATTACTAATAAAGGAAATCAAATGGAAACATTTACAAGACCTAAAAACTGTTAAATTTGGATGTGCATAGTTTTTATGACAACTTGCCTTACATCCCAAAGAAGTGAAATTGACCAAACTTGTAATTGTACTGATTATCTATAATGACTGTACTCATGGATAAATAAGTTTTACTTTGGAATTATTTTCATTTTTTTTTTTAAATAAACTGAATTTCGCATTTTTTTTTTGCTTTTGTGAATATCGTAACCCACATAATTCTACCTAATATAATGAGTAAAAGGCCGTAAGTCACGTTCAATTAAAAATAAAAGACAAAATTCCAATATGTCGGATCGCACTTTGTAAAATAGATATGGCAAATAATTTGTTTACTTCTTATTGACAATATTTCCAAATTGGTTTTACAATGTTATCATAAATTACATTAAAAAACTGATCGTTTTCCACGAAACACCGAACTACTATAGGGTACATGTGTACAAGAGTGCGCACTTAGTGAATTAAATATTATTTCTTTCTTATCTTGGTATAGCTGAGTAAATTTTTGTCAGCATAAAACATACTAAGTTTATAACCCAAAACATGTATTAATTCGTTTGTTCAAATTGCAATTTTAATTAATATAACATTAAATTTGACTATCCCCAAAAGCGCACTCTAAAACATGGGTTCGTTCAAGAGTGCGCACATGAATGCCTAAGAGTACGCAGACTATTTCCAATGGTAGTTGACAGGCTGTTGAGAGGTAAAATATTGTAGTTTTTGTAAGAAACTTTTTTATTGCATATTTGAATTGGTATAAGACTTGATACACATGTAAAACAAGTAAAAATGCCTTCAACGTACGTTGTACAGGATTCGTACCACCAAGCATAACACTCTGAACACATTATCCAATCTTTTGGACGGTGGTTCCTCGAAAGCTTCTCCTCCCCCTGGCCAAACAACTCTCTTTTTTTTTTTTTTAAAACCCCTTTTTTTTTTTTTTTTTACGCTTTTATACTGGAAGATATATTTTTTTTTTTTTTATTTATTTTTTTTTTTTTTCATTAATTTTTTCCTTTCTTTTTTTTTCTTTCCCCGTCCGTTTTTAATGAGTGCTGACAACATTTGTGGATTTTTGGCTTTTATTTTTTCGACGATTTTGTTCTTGTTTTATTAATGGCAAAGGAATAATATCGGATATTTTCACTGCAGTTACTGGAAATATATCAAGTGATTGTAGCGGGCGTGACGGTGCTGGGAATCAGAATACCGTCTTCACAAACAATGTCAAGATTTTCAATGTCAAGATTTTCAATGTCAACATTTTTGGAAGAGCATGGTGGTGGTGTATTAAAAACCGTTGTATTAACGTCCTTGGAACTGCATGGTGGTGGTGTGACATGGCCTGCAAAATTATTTTCTAATTCCATATCTTCATTACTTTGAGGTAAAGATATTTTAGTCACTAAAGACGGGCAAAAATCAAAGTCGTCAAATTGCAAAGGGTCATAAGGACATATTCCTGTAGATTTAAATGAATTTTGAGCTTTAAGCAAATTTGCTACGCTAGAATAAGCGACATTGAATAACCCTGCAACTTGCATTTGGGTAATAACCTCCCCTCGGATTGAAACTTCATCCAATTACTGCTCTGCTTATTTTAGGGGGTCTTTGATGGCCCAAAAAACCTACGTCTAACGGCTGTAGCCTATGGCTTGCATGTGAGAAGGTGACAGTAGATCTATATAATTTTCTCTACAATACTAGATCACTTGCAAATCACGATGTGAGTTTTGATTGTCTAATATTAAAAATACAGGTCGCTCTGCTGTCGGATTCGTAAAATTTTTAAAGTGCACAATCCACTTGTAAAACAAACCGGCGTTGATAAATCCAGAGTCAGGAATTAATTTTAATGTCCCAGGTGGTGCATTCCAATAAAGTTCATCTTTTAACCCTTTTCTAGGAAATATAAGAGAAAGTGGAGCAAAAAAACCGGCAGCACTCACACAACAAAAAACAGAGACAAGAAAGCTATTCTCTCCCCACTTCATACCCTATTAAAAAGTTTTTTTTCCCTTTTTTGCCAAAACCTTTGGTATTTTGTTTGGAACAGTGGAAAGACCCATTTTGTCCATGTTAAATATATATTGTGCCGTATATTTTTTCTTTTATACAATGTTTTTAAATTGTCAAAAAAATAGTTATACCTGTGCCTTGCTGAAACCCATAACCCTACCCATTGAACACTTTTCAGGTTGTCTTAAAGTAATATTATGTCGTCGACAAAACCCAACAAACCCACGCTTCACCAGCCATCCTCTTATCTTTATTAAAAGAGTTTGGTATATTATTTAAAGTCGCAAACTTGTAAGCCGCAATTTGCAAGCCCTTTTTTGTCAAACCATAGAACCCTCCGTCTAAATCTTTCACTTGTTGCGTTAATTCCTGTTCTTGTTCTTTTGAAAATGTAGTTTTATAGCGCCCTAATGACGTTGGAATGTTCCTGCCGGTCAATCTCTTCGTAAAGTAGACTCCTCTATACCCATTTCTGAAGCTACCCTTCTTTTTGACTTACACCTTCAGAAATCTTTCGTCTTGCTTCTCCAGCCAAATTTTCTTCCGTGAATATCAATTTTCTATCAGTCTTTCTTATATCTAGACATTGTTATCAGCAGTATGGTAAAGGATACAGTTATTGGCCACTGGCGTCAATAATTTTGAGATACTCATATTTATTTACCAACTCAAAATAACTTTCTGGCGAGTGTGCTTAAATGTAGAAGAAAGTTTAAATTTTACTATGATTAATCTTCATATTGGATTCAAAACGATCTTTCCATTATAAATTGATAATTAAAATGGATTTTGTAAAAACCAAGTTATTGGCCAATCTAGGCAGTAATTGGCATAATCATTATACATTTATTGGACCAATTATTTAGCTTGTAAATTAGTACTAATTTAATTTCTCAAAATATTCAAGTAAAAAAGTTATGCCCTATTTCCCTATCCCCTAAATTATTTAGTGAGTAAAATTTACTTTTTACTTATTTTTTTATTGATAAAAAATGGCACAACACTGGTTATACAAAATTATATAATATACCTACCTAAACGACATAAAATTAATAGGCACATAAAAGAAACATTTGTAAATATTGCATACCTAGAGCTCCATTATTTAAAGGGAATTCTAGGTATTTTCTTACACCATTGCACAAAAATCGGTCGCTTAAATTGTCTTCGGTTTTGCATTTCAGAATGCATTTAATATGGTACGTTATTGAGCAATTTGCACATCTAACACCATATTGCCTACAAAGACTTATGTTTAATACACAAGTAAAACATAGCCCAGCATAAATAGTAGCATTCTGGAATGGATTTGGTGCTGACGGTTTAAAAATGACCATATTTGATATATTTATTGTTTTCTGAACATTCCGCGTCGCTTTTTGAATAGCCTTCTTTTAGTTTTCTCTGGGATTACAATTATATTTTCGGTTATTTCAGGTCCATATTTACAGTAATTTTCAGGTACATAGGCTGAAATGTTTTCAGTGCATTCATGTATTTTAGATGCTACGTGTTATCTGTCTACTGTTTGTGAAATTAATACTGGAGTTCTGTATTACATTTTCGGAGGCATTTTTAATCACATCGTCTTTGGCTTTAGGTCCATAGTCTTCTTTGGTAATTTCCAACCTTTGTTGGTTTCTTTTGAATTGTTTTTGAGTATCTGTGGCATTTTGTTTTCCATCTCAGGAACCTCTTTGGTATCGTTTTTGGGTTATTGCATTCTTTCCCTTTTTTACTACTCTCTGTTTCCCTTTGATTCATTTTCCTTCTCCCTCGCCTTCTCCTTTGCCAATTCTTCCTTCAACTGCTTCTTCTCCAATCTTTCAGCTTTACGTTTCTCTTTTTTTAACTCAACTTCCTTTTTTTAGTGCGATTTCTTCAGTTCGGCATCTTTTCTAACCGATCAGAAGTCAGTACAAAATGTAACTTTCTCTGATTGTCTCTTTCCTTTTCTTTCGGGACTTATTATAAAAATCGCACTGGAGTTGTTTAAACTTCCTTATTGCTGAGAAGTGCTAGGCATTTGGTCGTCATAATTCGGATTTTTCTCCACTATAATTTGGGTTAACTGACGGGGAGCTAGATGTCTGCAAGTCATAATTCGATTTTCCTCCATTATAATTGGTATGTTTTCAATATCAAAATCAACGTTCATTATAAAGGCAGTCAACTGTTTCTGTTATCACCGATTGAAAAATCTCCTACGATTGGATTATTATCAGTCAACGTTAGTATGTAACTCCAAATGCCCATTTAATAAGTTTATATTGGTGTTTTCAGATTGTTTCACTCTTGTAAATTCCTGATATAGCCGAAAAAGTGCAAAAAACGTCATCAGAGTGTAAATCATTTTCACTGAAATTATTGAACAAAGCAATTTTCTCCTCCCCGACAATTTTCTTAAAAATCTCAAAGGTAAGGACATTGGTATCATGGTTTAGGTTATCACTCGGTTCCTCATTGTTATCTTTTTTCTTTTCCTTCATTCTACCAGTGCACTTACTGTAATCAATAGCTGAAGGTTTCAAGTACAACTCACAGCACAAAACCATGCCGTATTGTTTGAGGCTTTAGGTCATCAACTACCGTTGTAAGGACTGGTGCAAACTTTTCTTTGGTCACAAAAACTTGATGCGGGTGCTCTCTCCGGAAATTTAACACTGCTTTTTCCAGCCTTCTTTACAGGCTTAAATACTGCCACATCTGATGGTTGCATGATTCTCGTCGCGTTGGGATAAAGGACTATTAAAATTATTTGTAACTTTGAACACAATTCACTTATTTCGTACGTTAAATGTGAAGTGGCCGTCAACAAATAATACAACTGAACGTTTTATATCAGTTTTTCTAAATATAGGTGAAACACATTTCCGATGTACTCATAGAACAATTCGTTTCTTCATCCAACAATTGTCACTGCACCCAATTCCCCATGCATCTGGTACAGAGTTCCGAAATTTCTGATGGTAACCTTTTGTATGCATAGATCACCATAGGAGGGGTTACATCACTGCGCGCTGAGAATGTGAACATAACTGTTATATTATTTTTAGGATGGTGCTCAATCCTCGTACACGTTTCTAGCCCTTTTGGGCAAGAACTTCTCTTGTTCTTGGGGGACAAGGCCAAAGCAGGTTTCATCACCATTGTATATCCTACTGGGATCTTCTATTATGTCTGTCAACTGATTTTCGGCTAAATACGCTTCCACAGTAGAAAACCATTTTCTAATATCGGCTTCAGATACAACTGAATTAGCGGATGTGATTCTCCTCTGATGTTCGTAGCGTATGTTCTGGTGTCGTTTTAAAAAGGCCGCATACCATCCTTTTCCAGGACAATTGTTTCCAAAGGGATTTTCTGGGATTTGAGTCGAGGAAATATTTCACTGAAGCTTGTACGTCTTCAATCCTGAGAGGAAACTTTCCTATGAGAGGCATAAATCCAGTTCTCCAACAGGGTTTCTCTTCAGAAGTCAATATTGGTTTGGGTCCATGAGATGTTTTGTTATTAAATTTTTCGCTTTGAATCGTAATTGAATCGTTGCTCGATGAACATGGTAGATTTTAGATGCCTCTCTTTGACTCATTCCATTTTCAATTGCGCAAGAGCTTTCGAAATATCTTCTTCCTTGTATTTTTGCGGTAGGAATCACCTTCAGCAGTTTTGGGCATCTTTTTCTCAGAGTCTTTTTTCTTATAGGGACTGGAAAAGAACAACATTTTCATAGTAATTGCCATAGTCAAAAAATTATTGGCCCCCGGCCAATACTGTCTACACCTTCTTAATATAAAAAAAACACTATCAAATGTTATAACACGAACTTTTATTTATATCGCCGAGTAATAATCTATTATAAAAGAAATTTGATATTAAATGTAGTAATTAGCCGGATTGCCAATAACTGTTTTGCTAGTTTTGAGTGTAGAATCAGATAAAATATAAATTCTAATTTAAGGTATACATGCTATAATAAATAATATTGCACAAATAAGTACTGTACATAATAAAAACCGTTATGAGATCCTTAGTAAATTGGCAATAATTACCCGAACTGCAGACACGCCCACAGAACTACGCAGCTGACACATTACGGTACCAACTTAGAAGCACGAAACTTTGAACATACACGAAAGCAAAGTTGCCAACATCTAATAGGAAATAGCAGGTATTCTGCATGTAGCTGGGATACTTAATATTAATGATAATAAGTCAAGGGGCCAATAACTGGTCCCTGGCCAACAACTGTATCACTTACCCTACTGTAACGAAAAAAAAAATAACTAGAAATGTTTGAATGTGTATCTACATTGTGTACAAGAGTAAGCACTTTCGTATAAGAGACGCAGTGCGTACTCTTGTAAAACACCATGTTGCGCACTCTTGTACGGTTATACGTTTTTCCTAAAAATACTCATATTTTCTTAATTTTCTATAGCGTGCAGTTTACTATAGTTCGAAATTCATCTAGAAAGATATATATTGTATATGCCTATACAAAATAAATAAATTATTGTTGCAATTTACCCAACAAATCACTTCAAATTCAACCTCCTAAATTTACATGGTTCTAACCGGCGAACTTCAGCGTTTGCGTACTAACACTAAGGAAGGTTACAACCTGCGGTCTGTTTACGTATTCTGTCGTAGGTTTGGCGTTTTATGATTTGTAGCTGTGAACAATAGAACACAGATGGCAATAATACATAGTTTGAACCGTGCGCACTCTTACCCATATGCGCACTCTTGTACACATATACCCTACTTTTTTCGACGCGCTTTTCGCCAACTAAGTTGTTTCACTAACTTAGTTGGCGAAACGCGCGTCGAGAAAAGCATAGTAGTTCGGTGTTTCGTAGAACACGTCCAGTTTTTTGTTTCTACGCCGAAGGTGCCAGTACCACTCCAGGATAAATGACATCCATAGATTTTGCCATTACTGACACAGTCAATCAATTACGACATATTAGAATTTAACCATCGATATATTATAGCTAAGAATGGTCTTCTTAAGTACAATGGGGCCTCTTAGGCTTCACATAGAATAGCAGGAGTTGGAGATGAGCCCATAGCACATACATACTCGAATCACTTTATACTGTATTCTGTCTACTGACAAAAAGATTAGTGGACTGTATTTATTATAACGAGATTGTACATTTGTACATGCGTGAAATGAAAAAAGGAACTTTCGATTTATTAGTTAGCAAACTTCGACCTGCAAATTTAAAGAAGGATACAAATTACAGGCGCGCCATTAGTCCCGAAGAACGCCTGTTAATAACCTTAAGGTATGTATGTTAAGAAATAAGAATAAAATATGTATAACCAAAATTATAATATATTCTTTATAAAAACAAAACTGAAACTGCCATTATGCGGTGTGCTTCAGAGTAAACAGGACTTTTTGAAAAAATGGACATATTTTTTTTTTGGTAAATCAAGTTTATTTTATTCAAAATAATCTCCATTAGAGTTAATACACCGATTTGCACGTTCCACAAGCATTTCGAATGAGTGTTTTAGCTCGCTGGCAGGTATGTCTTTTAGGATGTCGGTCGACGCCTTTTGGATGGCTTCTACGTTGGCATAGCGCTTTCCTTTCATGGGCAAATGCAGTCTACCGAACAAGAAAAAGTCGCACGGTGCCATATCCGGCGAATACGGGGAGTGGTTGATGGTTAAAATGCGATTTTTTGTTATAAAATCGGTGATCAATGTCGAACGGTGTGCCGGCGCATTATCGTGCAACAAACGCCAACTACCTGGCTCGCGATATTCTGGCCGAACACGACGAATTCTTGACAGCAAACGCCGCATAACACCAAGATAAAACACCGCATTGACTGTCTGGCCCGGTGGAACGAATTCTTTATGAATGATTCCCTTGGAATCGTAGAAACAAATCAACATTGTTTTCACTTTTGACTTCTCCAGACGGCTTTTTTCCGATTTGGCTCGCCTGGTTCCCTTCCATTCGGCGCTTTGACGCTTTGTTTCAGGGTCATATTGAAAACACCACGTTTCGTCACCAGTCACAATGTTGTAAAGGAAGTTCGGGTCTTTTTTCGCCTCTTTAATGACATCTTTCGAATGTTGAATTCGGAGCAATTTTTGGTTGTCGGTGCGTTTGTGTGGAACAAAGTGAGCACATACCTTTCTCATGTTCAAATGTTCGGTCAAAATGCGATAAATCGATGTGTCGGACATATTTAAATCCATTTCCATGTATCGCAATGAAGATTTCGGCTCATTTTTGATAAATTGCCGCACTTTTTCGATGGTATCCGGCGTGATTACTGATTTTGTTGCTGGCCCACATGTGGATCGTCCTCAAGCCGACTTCCGACCCTCTTTAAACCGTGTAAACCACTAAATCTGCCACGGGATAAACAATCATCACCATAAACTTGTTTCATCAATTGATGAGTTTCGGTAAAAGTTTTACCAAGTTTAAAACAAAACTTAATATTGGCTCTTTGTTCGATGCTCATTTTTCGACCGATGCTAAAAAGGTACTGTTACTTAAAGCGCAATATCTCTGCTTGTAAACAACCAACTGTCATGAAATTTTCACAAGATGTCAGTCAAAGATGTACCTTTCCCCGCTAATAGGTGGCGCCACTAGAAATCGCTATTTTCAAAAAGTCCTGTTTACTCTGAAGCAGACTATAAAAAATACAAACTAGGAAAAAATAAGGAACCATTAAATATAAATATGTATTAAGTTTCCTTGAACCGCAAATACTGTCTCAACTGTCCTAAGTCTGTATCTTGAGGAAGGTTTTGCATTTCGATCAATATGTGCTCGTTATTAACCATAGGACTACAAGGTAGAGATGGATTTTGGTGATTATTATGTTGTTCTGCCAATGTTGCTTCGTGGGTGGGTATGGAGTCGAAACTAGATGTATTTTGATTATTTTGTATTTCTACTACTGCTTTTTCATTGCTCGCCGTATAACGAGAATTAGGATTGTTTATATGCTCTTCCAAAATATCTCCAGCGGTCGATAAAACTGCTATTTTAAAGCGTCTCTTTTGACTATCCGTCATTTTCTTCATATCTGGTAGGACGCTTAATAAAAATAACTTATCGGGATCATCACCTTTCCCTTCATTAATCTCCGCCTTTCGGCCACTTGCTTTTTTGCTTTCAAAATACTCTAGTGCAGATTTGTTTACATCTACAAGTGATATTGAGGATTTGTCAGAACTCATTCTAAGTTTCTTTGGTGTTGTAGTAGGCAAAGACATCGACTTATGGCTTAGAGACTTGGAAGTATCACACGATGACGTAGCCCTATCAGTCGGTGATGGGATGGGACTCTCTTCAGACTGTAAAAAATCTTCACGGTGGAAGGTAATCTCATCGAAATCATTGCGACCAGACTCACTCTCATCTTCTACGTCAGCCGAATAATTCTCTAGTGTATCTAACGAATGTGTGACTGGTATGCTACTTTTTATCTGACGAGATTTTGTGAACGGCAATAAAAAAGTCATATATTCAGCCAGGTAGTAGGGTCTTCTTTTTTGCGGCAGAACCACTTGGTGTACGTTAAGTGTCGCGTGAATGAGCTCCTCAGGTTCTTCCAGCGCTCTTTACAATCGTAACCTAAAAAAAAGGTAAATGGCAGTATGACACAAGAAAAAATAATTCTATCAAAATCCTATATTTGTTATTATTTTTCAGATATTATGCTACTGGCTGTTCATTCAAGGCACTTTCTTATTATTTTTAAGAGGACATACGACAATTCGAAAAATCGTATTTGATACATCTAAAGCGATATGGAAAGTATTACAATCAGAATATATTCCACAGCCATCAAGAGAAAAATGGCTTGCTACGGCTGAACGTTATTGGAAATTGTGGAATTTACCCAACTGCGTCGGCAGTATATACAGCAAACATATTAGGATTAAAGCCCCTTCAAAGTCTGGATCTGCCTATTTTAAATTATAAAGGATATTTTTCAATCGTATTATTAGCCGTTTCAGACGCCGACGGCCGATTTCTTTCAGTAGATATTGGCGAATATGGACGAAATAGTGACGGTAGAGCTCTCAAGGAAAGTGCATTTGGAAAAGCATTAGCAAACCAACAGCTTCAACTTCCAGAACCTGTTCATTTGCCAGAGAAAATACGACGATAGATTTTCCGTTCTATTTTGCAGCTGACGAAGCATTTCCTCTCATGAACCATATTATGAAACCATATCCCCAGAGACAGTTAACAAATGAAAAAAGAATATTTAATTACAGACGACAGAAGTGTTGGATGCGCCTTTGGTATGCTAGCGTCCAAATTTAGAGTGTTGGAAACGCCCATTTGCTGCGATGTTAACAAAATTGACGACATAATTCAAGCTGTATGTGTATTACACAATTATATACGAATCCATGATGGAGTTTTTACAGACCCGACAATACAATTGAATAAATGCACTACTGTTAATAAGCAGAACCATTCAGGTACGACTGAAGGAAGCCACCAAAGACCCACAAATACTGCGATACAGTTTAGAAATCGTCTATGCAATTTTTTTTCATCTCCCAATGAAAGGAGCATTGCCTTGGCAAAATGAGCACTGTGTTTAAAATGTTTAACTTTCTTTATGCGAATTTTTTATCCTAGGTATATTTTAAAATTAGGTAGGTACTTAAGACTGTTTTGTATATAACAATTCTTGTCACGATAAATTAAAATTTGAGTTTAGAAAATTCACTTTTTCTTTTGAAACCTGCTCTACACTATTTTAAGATCAACCTGTGTGCCTAAATTTAGTTTTGTATATTGAGCGGTTTGAACAGTATCTTGATAGATCAGTGAGTAACTTAACTTTTTTAAGTACATATTAATAAATTATTGTATTGTTACGAACGCTGGGCCAGTCCGCCCCTGCCTGCTTCGATGAGCCAGCCGACTGAACGTCGATGACGTACGCGGGCAGCGCCCGCGTCGAAAGATCGCGGCTTTTGCCCGATGGTTCGGGAAACGGCGCGGAAGCTTCTCGCCGAGACGCGATACTTCTATAGGTGGATATAACGCGGGGTTTCGACGCGGGACGGACAGTTCTATTTAAACCGGCGCGGCTTACAACGCTCAAGATAAATTGTATAGAAATAAATTAGTGTAAATAAATAGTGTTAGTTTAAATGTACGAGTTTAATTTTTCACACCTCACGAACCCGAAATAAATAAAACGTTGCATTGGTGTCCGGTGTGAGTGTGAAAAAAAAACTGAACAATAAAGACATTTAAATAAACAAATTCGCGATAAATAAATTAAGTGAAATGGCTTCAAGACAAGTGTTTTTAAAGGACCTTTAAAGTGGCGGATTTAAAAAGGGAACTTGAAGAACGGGAGTGCGAGACGACAGGGAAAAAGGCCGATCTGCAAAATAGACTTAAAGAAGCTCTGGAAAATGAAGGTGAAAATCCCGATACATTTTTATTCGAAATTGCTGGCGATATAAATTCGGCGTTGCAAAGTTTGGAAAACAAATTATTAGAAAATGCCACCAAAATGCAACAGGAACTCCAGGAATCGTCTGGAAGCTTGGAGAAAAATCTAGAAGAGAAACTTTTAGAAAATGCCACCCAAATGCAACAAAAACTTGAGGAAACGTCTGGAAACTTAAGAGGGATGGAGCAAAACTTAAGAGGAATGGAGCAAAAGTTGGTCGAAAATTCCACTAAGATGGAACAGAAACTAATAGAAAACATGGATCACAAACTAATGGAAAATTATACAACTTTAGAAAAGAAAATTACGGAAAATTCTAGTTGGCTCCAGAAACAAATGGACGGCAAATTTGGGGAAATAGAAAATAAATTAGTTACCGTAGAAGAAGAATTCCAGAATAAGTTTCTAGAAGTAGAGAGAAAAATCGCAACGCTGAGTTTAGGAAGTGGGGAACAACAACAGGTGGTCAATACCGCTCTGAAGTCACCTGGTAGCGACATCGACAGGTTGAGTAAAGTCGAGTTGAGCAGTCACATGGAAATTTCGAAAATTCGCATGAAACCACCACAGTTTGATGGTAAGAGCTCCTGGGTCAATTATCTACGACAATTTGAGGCTGCAGCGAAGGCAAATGGTTGGTCGTTGGCAGAGAAGGCTACAGCGCTGACATTAGCACTACGTGGAGATGCCACGGATATATTACAGACGCTTTCGCTTGAAGAACAAGAGGACTACCATCAACTTGTCCGACATCTGGAAATGCGTTATGGTCAGTCTCATCTCGAGCATGTCTACCACTCGCAGTTGAAGAACCGCTATCAGAAAAGTAGCGAATCGCTGCAGGAATTCGAAGCGGACATAGCGCGGTTAGTTCGTTTGGCATATTCATCTACGCCGGAGAACGTTATGGAACGACTAGCCGTGCAGGCATTTTTAGATGGTCTGCGTGATACTGAGACCCGTCAAGCTTTGACTCTCGCTCGTCCCAGCAAGTTGGTGGATGCTTTGGCGCGAGCTTTGGAATTCGAAGCTGCTAAACAGAGTTGCAGAGGTCAAGCTAAGGTCCGTAGGATGGAGGAAGGTGTTGAAGAAGGAACCTGCAACGAAGCAGTGATTAGGCGAGTCGCCAAGGAGATATTGGATAAGAGGCCAATTCGGCGTTGGAATGGTGCTAAGGTACGTCACATTCGTGGTCGCCGTATTGAAAAGAAGAAAGCACCGCCATCATCTGAAAAGGATGTCGTAATACGCAGACTAACGGTGGTGAATGATGATTGGCAGCCGGATGAGCTTCTGAGAGATCAAGGGAATGACCCGAATCTGAAACCAATTGTGAATTGGAAGAAAGAAGGTCGGAAACCCACTTGGGAAGAAGTATCACGGTACTCGCCAACAGTAAAGTCATACTGGGCTCAGTGGAATTCCCTCGTCTTAAGCGACGGACTCTTAAAACGCGTTCTGGAGAAATCAGATGGTACCGAAGAGCGAAAACAACTGATAGTCCCCAGAAACAGAGTGCCAGAGGTATTGGAGGAGATCCACAATGGAAGCACTGGCGGACACCTAGGAGTAACGAAGACGCTGGGAAAAGTTAGGGAGCGTTTCTACTGGGTGAACTGCACTACTGACGTGAAGGAGTGGTGCAAGAAATGCGTGGTGTGCGCTGCGAGTAATGGTCCGCAACGGCACCCGAAGGCTCCAATGCGACAATACAACGTGGGTAGTCCGTTTGAAAGAATTGCCATCGATGTAGCAGGTCCGTTTCCGGAAACAGATAATGGAAATAAATACATCGTCGTCGTGATGGATTATTTCAGCAAATGGGTAGAAGCGTATGCCCTTCCAAACCAAGAGGCTTCTACTGTGGCGGACGCCCTCATCAAGGACTGGATCTGTCGATTTGGTGTACCTCTGGAATTACATTCGGACCAGGGGAGAAATTTCGAGTCGATTCTGTTTCAGAATGTGTGCCGTACACTCGACATCCGTAAGACGAGGACAACTGCACTGCATCCGCAGTCAGATGGAATGGTGGAGCGGATGAATAGGACCATCAACCGGTACTTATCCAAAGTAGTCTCTGACCACCAGAGGGACTGGGACCAGTTTCTCCACCTGTTCCTGCTAGCCTACCGGTCGTCGGTTCACGAAACAACTGGGCAAACACCTGCAAGCATCGTCATGGGCCGTGAACTGCGTCTACCCTGTGACCTGAAGTTCGGCTGTACACCAGGGGACGACGTGGCTGGAGAGGACTACGTCAGTACTCTACGCCAGAGAATGGACGACATCCACGAACGAGTCCGTTCAAATATCCAGGGCGCCAGCGACCGCATGAAGGAGACCTACGACATCAACGCCAACGATGGCAGGTACCAGCCCGGCAACCAAGTCTGGTTATACAACCCACAACGTCGTCGTGGGTTATCTCCAAAACTTCAAAGCTCTTGGGAAGGTCCGTATGAGGTCGTCACCCGGATTAACGATGTAGTCTACCGAATCCAGAAGTTGCCAAGAGGAAAACCCAGGGTGGTCCACTTCAACCGTTTAGCCCCTTTCGCTGGAAACAATGACGAACAAGCTGAAGCCAGAGTTCGACACGTCAGTCCACCAGACGGCGAGCTCTCCTTCGAGGAATTCATGTCGCTTCATTCCAACGGCCAGAAAGCTCGCTACGGTGTAACGCGAGAAGAACCACGTGACCTGTTCCAGGCTCCTGCTGACTTCTGTCTTGCTCACTGTGTGGCAGCGGATCTCCGAATGTCCCGAGGGATTGCACTTACCTTCAAGAAGGCGTTTGGACAGTTGGAGGAGTTACGCAGACAAAGACCAGAGGTTGGGCGAGTCCTTCAAATCACGGCGGCCGAGCAGGAGAAAGAGAGGTCCGTCTTTTATTTGGTGACCAAGCAGCTATCGCACCACAAACCAACTTATCAAACTGTCTGGGACACACTAGTCGAGCTGAGGGATGTGCTCTTGTCCCAGAGCATAAGCAGTTTGGCGATACCGAAGATAGCCAGCGGACTAGATGGCCTGGATTGGAGGGTGATCAGGAGTATGCTAGAAGTCCTCTTCCGGTTTACTGGAATTGATATTCTGGTATGCTGTTACAACCCCAGGAGATCACTCAACGAGAAGACTGTGGACTGCTTCTTCTACCAGACCTCCCGATGCAAGAATGGGTCATTCTGCAGGTATCGACACGGACCAGGGGACGATACAATTCGAGACGAAATGTCTTTAAGGAGGGGGCAGTGTTACGAACGCTGGGCCAGTCCGCCCCTGCCTGCTTCGATGAGCCAGCCGACTGAACGTCGATGACGTACGCGGGCAGCGCCCGCGTCGAAAGTTCGCGGCTTTTGCCCGATGGTTCGGGAAACGGCGCGGAAGCTTCTCGCCGAGACGCGATACTTCTATAGGTGGATATAACGCGGGGTTTCGACGCGGGACGGACAGTTCTATTTAAACCGGCGCGGCTTACAACGCTCAAGATAAATTGTATAGAAATAAATTAGTGTAAATAAATAGTGTTAGTTTAAATGTACGAGTTTAATTTTTCACACCTCACGAACCCGAAATAAATAAAACGTTACAGTATGCTTATTACGATTAGTTATTAATAATTATTTCTTACCAGATTATTTTAATTCGTTTGAAATTTTATTCCAAGTCAGCTCTTGTAAATTTCTTTTGAGTATTATTCGCTGGTGTGATCATATATACAAGGATTTGCTTCTACCAATGTAAGGAAACGGATATTAAACTCGGGATCGTCTTTCATGGCATACAGTTTTTAAAAATCCACTATTCTATTACCTGAAATTGGCGATGCACACGACTGGCGAGTGACAAAAAGTAGAACATGCTCTATTTTTAAAGCACTGGCGTAACATGTCACAACTCGCATGTACCATGCCACGTGCCGCGTCAGTTTAGTGAGCGCCAAATAATTTGTTTACATCGGTTTCATTTCAAATAGCGCGCTAGATGCGTGCTACGCGCCAGATCATATCACATGCCACGCCATTCCGGTGGGCGCTCTCCCTTACAAAAACTTAATTTATTGGCCAAGTAGAGATCCTATCCTATTTATTTTTGTCCGAGAAAAAGTATTTAATAGGAATATAATGAATGCCAAAGAACTGATACGAAAAATTACATTTCTGGAAAAGTAACAATCGATCGACAGTCACGGACGGTTATTATGACCAAGTCTGTTCTATTTGAATCAGACTTCTTGTCGAGCGGAATGCGACGTTGCCTTTTTCTCAGCACGGCTTTCTATAGAGGAGGTTGTGGGTCAGCCTAATAACCATTTTCAAAAAACATATATTTGATAGCGAGAAAAAGTCTGACATTAGCAGACTGTATTTTCGGAAAGCAGAAGGTTTTTAAAGCGTGAAATAGGAAATACAGGTTGTGTAAAGCCGACATCGGCCACTTATGAAAAAGGACAAACAGCAGTGAGACGACAGATAAGAAGCAACCGCATACGCATCAAAGGTAGTGGGAAAATAAGACCGGCCCACCACCAATAAATGTGCAATAGCGGGGGGCGGCACCTAAGCGCGCATTGGCGGAACTCTGCCTGAACTCTCGTGGCGCGCTTTACTTAAGCGCGCTGCGTAGCAAAGTTTGTGCGTTTGAACGACGCGCGGACTGTTCCGCCAATGCGCGCTTAGGTGCCTCCCCCGCTATTGCACATTTACTAGTGGTGGGCCGGTCTTATTTTCCCACTACCTTCGATGCGTATGCGATTGCTCTTATCTGTTGTCTCACTTCTGTTTGTCCTTTTTCATAAGTGGCCGATGTGGGCTTTACACAACCTGTATACAATTTTTGAAGAGAAAAGGAATGAGCAAACTTACAGTAGATGAATGATGAGCTTCATTTGATGTCTTCCGGGTGCAGATGACGTTTTCTGGTGCGGATGATGGTTTCTGGTCTTGATTTTTCTTTCTTGATTTCTTCCTGGTTGTTTTCTTAACTAAGAACGACGCGATGCGTTCACGATGTAGGGTTCTCGGAGATAAATCGCGGATCCGAAAGGACTTGATTTTGAAAAATCGTTCTCGATATATCCTACCGACTGCGCCAGTTAACGCGATTGAAATTCGGTTTTGATTTTTTTGAAGTGTGGGCGAGCGTTAACAATTTGAGTACTAATTTCGGATGCGACGAAAACTAGACTGAATAACAAACGTATTTAATTTTATGCATAGGAATCCTTATCTACGCTGACACTGCTGACTTCGCTTGGTTTTCTAGGAACTACAGCGTCTAATTGCGACTAACAGTGTCTGATTAATAAACTGTAATTTTTTTATTATCGGTACAGTAATTATAAAATCCATCACAACGATAAGCTTACCAAGCTACAAAAAATATTAACCGAGTTACTAACACAGGAAACTATTCTTTAATTATTATCACAGTGGAACAAAATAATTAAATAATAGCAACTAACTGATAGTATCTACTCGGTCAATTTAAATATAACAATTATTATACATTCAAATATTCAAACTGTTGTCCATTTGCTGTTAAGCATTTATTAACTCGATGGAAAAGTCCTTCAGTTACGTTTCTCTCTATTTCATCTGGATCCAAATTTCTGAAAGGTTCCCTCACTATCTCTTTCTTATTATCTTTGGTGGTAGGTGCAGTTGCAAATACTATAGATTTCATTTTATCCCAAATATAATAGTCTAGAGGAGCAAGGTCAGGTGAGCGTGGTGGCCATCTGAAAGGTCTAGAATTGCCAATCCAGCGATCTTCAAATATATCCGTTATTATTTGATTTACTTCATATGTACTACAGTGGACGGGAGCACTCTGTATCATTTTTTCAAATTTGACATAAACTGGTTGAATTCCATTGCTTTTAAATTATCCCTGCTAAATTTCATTAATGAATAAATCTAAATGTTGGAGTTATTTTGTTTTCAAAAATCACTTGCAACTCTCAATTTTTCTCGAAAATTGATAACTTGAAAACTATCACATTTGGCCTATAATACCTTATATGAAATTAGTCTAGAATTTGCCGTAGAATTAAAAAATGCATAAATATGCAGAGTGTTCAATTTGAAATAACAGAGTTGATGATGACTTCCGGTATAAATAGAAGTGAAAGGAAGAAAGAAAAAATTTTAGAAAAAAAAAATATTTTCTTTTTTTCGATTTTTTCCAACGCGTAATGTTTTTTGAGCAAAAAAATAGGGATTGTCGCCAAAAAAATCGTATTGAAGTTGAAAAAATGCATAAAAATCGGAAAAATGCATGTTACAGTGATTTTTTGGACGAAAAGATAAATTTAAACCTTCGGGGCACTAAAGAAAAACTTTTGAGGTTTTTTTGGGGACACTTTGAGGGTAAAAAATTACCGACGATATCCTTCGTTCATCCACTATATCAAAGTTATACTTACCAAATTTTCCAAATATCCTTAAATTCGCAAATTTTTAACTTTTCTTCAGCCAACATTATCACTTCAAAAAAAATTTGTATCAATCGCCCCCGATTGTGTCTTATAGAGAATGTTTTGCAGTTTCCAAAACCCTACCTCCATTTTCAGTACGATCATTAGTTCCCGAGTAATTGATTGTCAAAGTTGAAAAAGATTTTTTTGCTTTGATCGACGATAACTCCGCGGCAAGTCATCGTACGGAGCTCGTTAAGAGGTCAAAGTAAAGCTGATTACATTGTCTAAAAGAACTTTATGGTCGCATGATGAAAAAAATTTTTTGAAGTCCACAACCATTTTAAAGACGAGCAAAAATTTGGAAATATTTTTTTGTTGGTTTTCGGGTGATTACGTGAGAACCGCTCCCGCTAAAAAAAAAATTAAAGTCCAGATTTGAAAACTCGACACTTGAGGCTACAATTTCCCTTTTTTTTATTTTCTGTACGACCATTTTTCTCCGAGTTATCCCTTGAAAATCACCCAAAAATTGTTGCTAGTGTATATAGGGCGTTCCAATTAAAAATAATAATATTTTTATTATTTTTTTTTATTGTTTCTTTTAATTTTCAAACAATCATTTTATGGTGTTTGATACTCCTCAGTTAATCCCCTATATGCCATTTTTTGAAAATTTAAAAAACCTCTATAAATAAGGAAGTTAAAGTAGGGGAATTACGGGCTGGAAACCCCTGTACGTAAATATGTTTCTGATTATATGATAACGATAGAAAAAGGAAAATAAAAAAATCGTTCTTGCTTCCTATTATTTTTTGGACAAAATTAATCTGGTGTTATCTAGGAAATTATTCATATCAAATAATGTATTTTATATTTTACGCTTGAAATAATTATTACCGTATTAAAAATTTGAATATACACAGTTGCCAAGCGTAGGGAATGTTAACGTCGGCTGTGTATATTCCAAAGACAAATGTAAATGTCTTGTTCGTATAAAACAGCACTTCCATCTAGGCGATAAACGGTTTAACTAAATATGTGTTAAAATGGAAGTGTAAAGATCTTTTACACGGGATAGTAAATTGCGATAGCACTTCTGAGAGTAACTTGCTAGCGTTTACATGTACGCAAATTATAAAGCCAATTTCCCTCCGCAAGTGCTCTATAGATAGTAATTTGCTGGATATTTCCAGCAAGTGCTTGCGTGTACGTATACACGGTATAGTGAACTGTTAAGTTACACAAGCAAGTAAAACTGTGGCAAGGTATTAGTTAGTGCAGAAAAATGTCCCGCCGAAGAGCTACAGCCGCTGCTCTTATAATTGCAATTTCACGAAAACAACGAAGAGAAAGGACTAGAAAAAGAATATGGATTAAAGAATGGATAGCCAGAAGGCCGGCTCTTGGTGCTTACACGATGTTATTAGATGAATTAAGAAGTGAAGATCCAAAACAATTAAAAAATTTTCTACGTATGTCAGAAACTGATTTTAACTTTTTACTGCAGTTAGTTTCAGATAAAATATCAAAATTGAATACAAATATGCGTGATTCTATCAAAGCAAGAGAACGACTGGCTCTAACGTTAAGGTTTTTAGCTACAGGTAAGTTTTAAAATCAAGATATTAATATAAACTTTTATTCAAAACTATCTGTGTAGTATAGTATCTGTCATTTAAGATATAAATTATTTACTTAATAATTTAAGAAATAAATTAGTTTATTCATTCACACATAACAAAGAGTAATGAAAATAACTTTTTATTGTTTAAATAAATTATAAGTACAAAAATAAAAATAAACTTCTTTGGTTTCAGGTGATTCATATAATTCCCTTATGTATCTGTTTCGAATCCCTGTATGTACGATTTCAAAAATAATCCCTGAATGCTGTGAGGCTGTGAACGAGGTTCTAAAAAATGATTATTTTAAGGTAAGTATTAAAAGGTTTTGTTCATTTTTATTATTTACCTAATTCCTGGCAATATTGAGTACTAGAAGAATTAACGCATGATGAATTAATGGGAGGTAGATATGATGTTTGTGGAGGTGACTGTATCGGTTGAACGGCAGGTGGTGGTGAGTATACAGAGTGAATAGATGCTTGGGAGTCATTCGAATAGACTGATGCTTGTGAGTATGTAGACTGAACAGAAGAACTTCTTGCATTATCGTCGATTTCTGACATGTCTAATATTGCTTTCTGAATTGTGCGTTTCAGTTTCCTTCTATTATGGTCATGTTGTAAAGATCTAAGTTCAGAGGCAACATATTCTCCAAATATATCAAACCGTATCCATTTAGGAATCAACCAGGTATTAATCGTGTGTACAATTATCGTCTTTCACGAGCAAGACGAATAGTTGAAAATGTGTTTGGCATCATTGCAACAAGATTTAGAATTTTAAGAAACCAATTCCACTTGCACCGGAAAAAGTAAAGATAATTATAACAACAAAATGTGTCCTTCATAATTTTCTTATGTCTCGTAAAACGTCTACTAATATATATGCACCAACGGGCACTTTTGATGCTGAATGTAATGAAAATGGCAACTGGCGCAATGAAGGATTACCAGGAAATAATCTCTTACCATTGCAGAACGAAAATGCTCACAATTACTCAGCAACGGCGAAAGAAATTCGGGAAGAATTTCGTGATTACTTTGTATCTACCGAAGGTGAAATTTCTTGGCAGTATAAGCATATTTAAAATTCTTATTTTAAATTAATGCATTATAGTTGACATAAATAAAAACCACTTTGCTAAAGAGGAACTTTTTTACTTACCAATAAGTTATCCTCGGTCCCTGATGTCATATTCTGATCAACGAGGAATTTTAGTGATTCAAAATATTCCCAGGCACAATATATATGACACAACTGTTATATGTGTCATCAGTACCTTGACCACTTTTTCTTTTCTTCATTTTGTTCCACTCCTGGTTTAGATGTAGTTTCCGTAGAGTACGAAGATTATGTAGTTTCCGTTGAATTTCAGCCTCGGTTGCATCAAATTTTTCAGCTATAGATTTTAATGCTTTTTGTTTTTTAACTCTATCCCTATACATTGTTTATTTTATTTGCCACAATTCGGGAAATCCTTCAAAAATATTTATTAAAGCGATGGTATCTTCTTTGACCATACACTTTTACCATCCATTTTGTAGTACTTGCACTAGTCACTGCACACAGCTTTCAACACGACCGAAATAAATTTTAACTTCCTAGAGGGCTCTCCCAACTTGTTTAGACCTGCAAGTGATTATTGCTAACTTTTTAGAGAAAAAAGAAAAAAATGGTTTATTTGACCACCTAATTGTATTTACCCTCTTAATGCAGACAATAATTGTAGCAACAGCCATTTTGCATAATGTTGCAGTTATAAATAATGAACAGTAGTTTGAGGACCCAGATAATATTAATCCTGAGCTAAATAATATACAGAATGATAAGGGAGAATCGCTATAATTATAGAAATGATGTCCAGCAACAGATTATAAATTATTTTGAAACGTTATTGTAAATTATAGACTGCCAAATACCACGAAAATCTTTTTATAAAATCTAGTTTTTAACCTTGTTAGTTTAGTTTTAGTTTTATGTAGTTTATGTGATAGTAGTTAAAGTTTTAGTTTTATGTAAAACCTGTGTAAATGTCTTACTGTCTTTAGTGAATTAAAAAAAAAAACAACTTAAAAACGTGTTTTATTTTTAAAAATATGTAATAACAAATATATAATATATTTCACATTCATCTAAATTTTATTGCCAACTCACAAGTAGAAGTGACAAATAGCTTTAAGTTAATGAGTAGGGCATATTATGTATTTAAAAAGGAACACAATGCATTATTGTTTTAGATATGTATAATAAATGAATAAATAGATAACATTCTAAATAAATAAAATGGAAATAAATGTATTGATAAAACACAAACAAATAACTACATAAATTAAAATAAACAATATTTTCTTTGGTTTTAAAACTAAATAACTACATAACGTGTCTGATAAAAAAAAGAACTACTTTTGTTTTAGTTTCATATGTAATTCACACTTTAAAATTTCAATTTTAAACCTTTGTTCTTCCTCCACTATTGCATACATCTTTTCCTTCCTGTTGTTTTCTTCACATATTTGTTCTAAAGTGTTTTTTTCTATTTCATATTTTGTCTACAATATTTTTAACTTGAGACTTGCCTCTTCCGATTCCTGTTTTTGGAGTTGATCTTTATATAATAAATCCCGATTCAAAACCGCTTTTTGAATATTTTGAACTTCTATTTCACATTTGGCTAACTCGTTAAAAGAGTGTGTTACCTTTTCTTTTTATTTACTTAATAAAAGGAAATTTTTACTAAAAAGAAGCGTTACGTTTCTTTTAAAGCATCCACGTATTAGACGTGGAAACTTGTTTGATGTAGACGGTTTTTTTTGGCATGGGTTCTTGTAACATAGATATTTGTGAAGTTTTAGGAATGTTAGTCTCGATATTTGTGATATCAGTTAGGTAAACTATGCTGTGGTCCAAGTCATTTATGCTTTCTATTACATCATTATGGCTTTCAATTGCACTAGTATTATCATTTAGATTTGTCGAATTATTGGTTGTTAGTATATATATTCATACTAAATTTCATCACAATCACTTTGAGAGGGAAGTCCGTCAATTCCCAACTGAATAACTGAGTATAATTGTTCCTCATGCCACAATAGCCTTGTTTAAGCAACCGGCTCGACCGGTAATTCTAATCTGCAATTTTCATTGGCAATTTCCTTTTTAAACCGCTTAAGATTCTCATATTTTAATTTTCAAGGTATTGACATCTCTTGGTTTTAATGATTGATAACACAGCCACACAAAAAGTTTCTGACCTGGAGGTCTCAGTATGTGCCTATACTATGTTTTTGGGGTCACAAGATCAGATCCGGGGTCAGTTCATCCCAACACGTCTGGGATAAACCATAACCTCAAAAATCCTCAAATTTGCTATATCCGTTAAAAACAAAAACCTTATAATACAATAACCAACTGACCCCACAACCTAATAACTCCATAACCCCATAGAAACATAACCACATAACCCCATAAGACTAAAACCCGGTAAAAAAAGTTTCTGACGTGGGGTCTCACTATGTGTACTGTGTTTTGGGGTCGCTGAATCTGCATACGGGGTCAGTTTTATCTAGCACGTTAGAGTTTGGCATAACCTCAAAAAACCCTCTGACATTCACCATATCCGTAAAGGAAACCACAAACCCTATGGCTCTTAATCCTCATGATACTATAATACAATAACCCAATAACCCCACAGTCCATAACCACATAGCCACATAATTACATAACCCTACAACTCGATGCTGTAATCATGTAACGCAATCTCTCACAATGAAACTGATTTTACAGTTCTCAAGCAAATATACACCATAAAAAAATCTATACATAAATAAATCTGCAAATTAATTAATGAATCTGGGAATGCCAGAACTCCGACTGTATATGTACTTATGTACATGCCGTAATCCAACGTAGTGTACAACCTTGGGTTATTGTATTATAGGATTATGAGGTTTCGGTTTTAACGGATATAGCAAATTTGAGTTTTGTGAGGTTATGGCCGAACCCAGACGTGCTGGGATGAAACTGACCACGGATTCGGATTCAGCGACCTCAAAAACATATAGTATACATAGTGAGACCCCAGATCAGAAACTTTTTTTTTTGTGTGGCTGTGTAGTAAAGGAATGGTCAACTCTGCCATGAAATACCTTTTCTTTAATGGTTGCGCCATCTGTACATTTATTTTCAACAATTCCAATTTCCTGCATTATGCAATTCATTAAAATAGAAATGTCTTCATTCAAAAGTTTTGGTCCCTCTCTCGTTTCTTTTTTTTTTCGTCCATTGTCCTATACAACAAAAAAAGACTTATATCAATTTGCCTTTGAATCTGTACAAAAGGACTTACGTGATATCCTCAAAGTTTTATAGTGTAAGTATGTAAATATAATTTTATTTATTATTCTGCATCAGTACAGTCTTGATTATTTCGAAATTTCCCACGCTCCAATAGAGAAAATGAATCACTTTCAAATTCACAGGCAACGATTGTTAATTCAATTTTTAGAGATTAAAATCGTAAAGTCAAGTGTCAAATAATTGCGATTATGTTCATGCTAAATGCATAAAGTCCAATTTAAACCACTCCACATTTGTTAACAGATGGTTAGCTAATCGCGCCGTTATTTTTTGTAAAGGTACACATATTCTGTTAACTACTGGTTACCGTCTATGATTAAATAAACCAATGTTTACTTAACCATAGGAATAACCAGTTGCAAAAAGTACCGGGCCCTAATCTAGCGATGAAATCTGTTAACCTCTCTGTATGCTTCGCTGAAATCTATTACGTTGTAAACTCTAAGCTGATGGTGTTGCCAGCAGGGCCTCGGCTGATGTTAAATACTTCTTTATTCTTCACAGTCTCTTGCAACTGGGTAATCTGCTCATCAGAGATAATTCTATCATATCTCTTCTGCAAACGTAAATAATACCCTGGGGCCAAACTAGCAACAAAACGGATGCCCTTACTGAGCCAAGTAGATTATTTTCTATTAAAATAGATATTGTTTCTTTTTAGCAGAAGACCACTTCTGATATTCGAATATAAACTTCGATAACATTTGTTTTGAGCCATTTGTTAAATCATCATCAACGTCCAAAAATGTTTACTTTATAGACAAGATTTTGAAATGTTTCATTATTATCTGTCAATTACGGTCTCTGTAATATTTGACTAATTGTTGACGACTATGACGACATTCTCAGAAAATAATCCTAAATATGGAAAAAAAAAGTGTGTTTTTAATTCTAATTTTTTAATTATATGTAATGAAAGTATCCTTAGTCTTAATTGAATTTAGCGCATAAGTCACGTCGGTAAATCAGATCTCCTATTGGAGTAAGACAATCGAATTCATTCAGACGTGGCGTCAATATGTCAATGTAAGCCACGGAGTTCATATGTCACACGCATCAAGAATAAAATATTAAATTGTAAAATTTACAAAGAAACAATAGTGTGAATAATAACATTGAATGTTGTTTCTTTGTTAATTATAGGTAGGATTAATAATTAGTTTGTTATTATTTTGTTAAATTTTGTATATAATAATAAAAACTTTGTTAATTACAAGGGAAACAATTCTGTGTTATTCATAAAACTACAATTATAAAGGACAACATTATAAAACAACATTCTCGTTGCAATTCACAATGGAGACGCTGCTGTTTACTTTCGAGATGCTCGCTTCTGCAGACGAAATCAAATGTATTATGTGTAACATCAATTGGCTCACCCAGCGGCCGGACCTTTACAGTTCCGCTTCAACATTGCAATGCACAAAAACACACGGAACTCATAAATACAGCAGCATTTAGTAAGGTAAAGAAAACGTATTAACTAAGAGAGGCCAGATGAGAAAAATTCGTATTAATCAACTGAAACTTTAATCGCCACGTATTTTGATGACGCGGGAATTTACAATTTGCTGACGAGTACTTGGAAGAAGAAACCGGCGCAAAAGAATGCGAGTATCGGCAATGCTTCCGAGCAACCATTAATAAAATTGCTTGAAAAACTACTTGAAAAAAAAAGAGAAAAGCAAATCAAAAAAAAAAAAGAAAAAAAAAAAAAAAAAAAAAATTTAAAAATAAAAAAATAAAAAAAAAAAAAGATAAAAATCGAAAAAATACCATAAAAAAAAAAAAAAATAAATATTAAAAATATAAAAAAAAAAAAAAAAAAAAAAAAAAAAATAAAAAAATAATAAAAAAAAAAAGAGAAATAAGGTGGTAATTTTTTTTTTTTTTAAAAATTAAAAATAAAAAAGAACTAAATAAAAAAAAAAAAATTTTAAAAAAAAATACACAAAAAAAAAAAATAGTTTATAGAAAAATATGTTTTCTGTGAAAGGTATACGAGTACTTTACGTCTCCTGGACACCACTGGTGGCGGTGTGATAGAAACGGCGAGCAAAGAAATTAGTGGGCCTAGAGTCGCGAGCGTCGCTAACAACAAAAAAAGGTGACAGAGGCACGTAACGTAATTTAAGAAATTGTATATTTTTATCGTTGTATCAAGTTTAACATTGTTATTTACCTTTGTAGTAATAATAAAAGGTATCCAGATACAATTGAGTTTGGAAATAATCGTCATCAGGCGATTCAAAAGGAGACAGTATTGCAGGGATTCACGATCAAAAAAAATATATATAAGTATACAGTCCACTACTATTATAATCCCCAACATATTGGTCCTATCGAGTCGGATTTTGAATTTTGTGAGCACGAGAACACGGCTGGAAGAAGAAAACTCGGGTAGTAACAGATGAAATTTGGCGGCTTAGTGAAGGTCAGAGGCGAAGACACGAGCGGTCCAGCAACAAGAAAAGCAGATGCGAACGAGCGAATGTGAGTACTCGCTTTTGGTTTGTTTAATCGCAGTAAAAGGTATCATTTTGTAACATATTTTATGCATGTATATTCAGTATTAACGAGATATTTGTACCAATTCATCTAAATCGATTTTCTGTCAAAAGAGAATTAAGGAAAAATTTCAGCAAATCGTCACGTTCAACAGTTTAGCGAAATTTGAGAATTTTAAACGAAAATTTGCTGATTTACACGTAGTTATCTCGCACGAAACATTTTTCTCGGCTTTTTTTCAAATAGCAAAAAAAATATCGGTATTACAATTTGACATTGACAACAAATTTAAGAATTCACGATGGATTTGACACAACTTGTTCAACGTCGCGGGCAAATAAAAGGTCAATTCACGAGATTCAAAACTTTTCTTGGTGGATATACTTCGGATAGGTATATTGAGTTGCAGACTCGTCTCGACAACCTCGAAACAGTGTTTAAGGATTTTCAAGCGATACAGTCGGAGATTGAATTTTTAGATGAATCACAACAAACTCTTTTAGAGCGGGAACAGTTTGAAAACTCGTACTATGACACGATAGCGAGAGCGAAAGGGCACATTTTAGATCACGAAGCGAAATTAAAAGGCGAAAACGTGGAATCCCGACCAAGGGAAAACGCACATCACGTTTCAAATGTCAAATTACCCTCGATGACGTTGCCTGAGTTTAAGGGGAGTATCATAAATGGCTGCAGTTCCACGACACTTTTATGGCGTTAATCGATAAAAACAAAAAATCTTAGCGACATCGAAAAATTTTATTATCTGCGCGGTTGCCTAAAGGGGGAAGCGGAGCATGTTTTACAGGCTCTAGAAGCGTCCGGTGAGAATTACAAAATCGCGTGGGATCTTCTCAAGGAACGTTTTGAAAACAAGCGATTGATAATCGATAAACACATTCAAGCGTTATTTGACATCACACCAATTTCAAAGGAATCGCATATTTCATTACGCAATTTAATCGACAATTATCAAAAGCACCTAAGAGCGTTGAAACAATTGGGAGAACCGACAGATTCATGGGATAGGTTAATAATTCATTTGCTCGACTCGAAACTTGATCCCGCAACAAAACGCGAATGGCAACAAACGTCAATTGCAAAGGGAAGGATATTACCATCGATTGCAGATTTCACGAATTTTCTCACAAATCATTGTCAATTACTAGAAAGAGTAAACGCCGGTAACAACGCAAATTCGCAACAAAAAATCAAATCAACGGTTTTCGGATAAAAATCGGCATGATGGAAAAACATTTTCGCACGCATCAACGAGCAACCCAGTTTGCCCATTTTGTAAAAATTCACATTACATTTATCATTGCAAGGATTTTCAGGCATTACCAGTCAAATCCCGTTTAGATGAAATCAAAAAATTAAAACTTTGTCTGAATTGTTTTCGTGAAAATCATTTCGCACAAGAATGTAAATCTAGTGGTTGCAAAAAATGCAAAAAGCGGCACAACACGCTACTTCATTTCGAAAATTGTAACAAAACCTCGGTCAACAATTCGATTCAAAACCAAACAAGTGAGCAAAACGTTAGCGCTAATGTACCGAGCCATACGTTACAACCCTCAGTTACAACCCATAGCATAAACCTAAAAATGAGATCCAAGTTTTATTATCTACTGCCGTCGTTCAGATAAAGGATTCGTTTGGAAAATTTCATAATTGCAGAGTTTTACTCGACTCGGGATCACAATCGAATTTTTTTGTCAGCAAAACTTTTTGAAAAATTAAATTTGCGTTCTCAGAAAATAAATTTACCGGTAATCGGAATAAATGAAGCGTCTACAAACGTCTCAGCTATTGTGCAAGCTACGATAAAATCACGGCACAACGCGTTTCAAACGGAACTTTGTTTTTTTATTCTACCGAAAATCACGGAACACGTTCCAAATTTTTCATTCGACGCGTTAGAATTAAAAATACCTGGCAACCTCAAACTAGCGGATCCTTCTTTCAACGTTAGAGGAGAAATCGATGCACTTTTGGGAGCAGGAATATTTTGGGACTTGTTATGCATCGGACAAATCAAATTAGGCCCTCGTCAGCCTATTTTACAGAAGTCAAAATTCGGATGGGTGTTATCGGGTCCTATAAATATCGCGCCTGCGCAAACTAAACAAATATCGTGCAACTTCTGTGCAAACAACGAATTAGAAAGCCAGTTAGAAAGATTTTGGAAACTTGAGGACGTACCAGAAGCCGCGAAGTACTCTCGTGAAGAACTTGAATGCGAAAAAGAATTTTTAGAAACGTACAGTCATGATGAAACAGGTCGATTTGTAGTAAGGTTACCAATTCGTGAAAACGTCATGCAGCTTGGGAATTCTTACGATAATGCGTTAAAACGCTTTCATACCCTCGAAAGAAAATTAAGCAGAAATCTTGAGTTGCAGCGGCAATATGTAGATTTTATGCAAGAGTACGAAAAGTATGGGTCACATGACGAAATTACGCGATAACGAAATAAACAACGAGAACTCGAAAAATGTGTACTATCTACCTCACCACGGCGTTGTCAAAGAGGATAGTATCACAACAAAATTGCGTGTTGTTTTCGATGCCTCGGCAAAAACCTCGACGGGAATATCGTTAAATGACATTTTAAAGATCGGTCCTAACATTCAAGACGATTTATTTGCAATTTTACTCCGATTTCGTAAGTACAACATTGTTTTAACGGCGGATATTGCGAAAATGTACCGTCAGGTGAACCTCGCTAATGATCAACGAGATTTGCAGAGAATTCTGTGGCGTTCAGATCCGCAACAGCCAATACAACATTATCGTTTGAACACGGTGACTTACGGCACGGCTTCAGCTTCATTTTTGGCAATTCGTTCACTTCACCAAGCAGCGTACGAAAACGAAAATACGTATCCGTCAACGAGTAAAATAATTTTGCAAGACTTTTATGTCGATGACGTGATAACCGGTTCTGACACGACAGAAGGGGCGAGAAAAATCGGACTTGAACTCACGAGCATTTTAGGAAAAGCGGGATTCAATTTACGGAAATGGGTTTGCAACGAAAAATCGGTTTTGAAGGATTTAGTCGTAGGTGATCACGGAACGCTAGAATATTTTATCACGGATGACAAAAATATAAAGATATTAGGTATCAGATGGGACGCGGAAGCAGACGTCTTGAGGTACAACGTAAGCACTCCGAATGTCCAGCGTAAACACGTCACGAAAAGAGGTCAGAGGCGAAGACACGAGCGGTCCAGCAACAAGAAAAGCAGATGCGAACGAGCGAATGTGAGTACTCGCTTTGGTTTGTTTAATCGCAGTAAAAGGTATCATTTTGTAACATATTTTATGCATGTATATTCAGTATTAACGAGATATTTGTACCAATTCATCTAAATCGATTTTCTGTCAAAAGAGAATTAAGGAAAAATTTCAGCAAATCGTCACGTTCAACAGTTTAGCGAAATTTGAGAATTTTAAACGAAAATTTGCTGATTTACACGTAGTTATCTCGCACGAAACATTTTTCTCGGCTTTTTTTCAAATAGCAAAAAAAAATATCGGTATTACAATTTGACATTGACAACAAATTTAAGAATTCACGATGGATTTGACACAACTTGTTCAACGTCGCGGGCAAATAAAAGGTCAATTCACGAGATTCAAAAACTTTTCTTGGTGGATATACTTCGGATAGGTATATTGAGTTGCAGACTCGTCTCGACAACCTCGAAACAGTGTTTAAGGATTTTCAAGCGATACAGTCGGAGATTGAATTTTTAGATGAATCACAACAAACTCTTTTAGAGCGGGAACAGTTTGAAAACTCGTACTATGACACGATAGCGAGAGCGAAAGGGCACATTTTAGATCACGAAGCGAAATTAAAAGGCGAAAACGTGGAATCCCGACCAAGGGAAAACGCACATCACGTTTCAAATGTCAAATTACCCTCGATGACGTTGCCTGAGTTTAAGGGGGAGTATCATAAATGGCTGCAGTTCCACGACACTTTTATGGCGTTAATCGATAAAAACAAAAATCTTAGCGACATCGAAAAATTTTATTATCTGCGCGGTTGCCTAAAGGGGGAAGCGGAGCATGTTTTACAGGCTCTAGAAGCGTCCGGTGAGAATTACAAAATCGCGTGGGATCTTCTCAAGGAACGTTTTGAAAACAAGCGATTGATAATCGATAAACACATTCAAGCGTTATTTGACATCACACCAATTTCAAAGGAATCGCATATTTCATTACGCAATTTAATCGACAATTATCAAAAGCACCTAAGAGCGTTGAAACAATTGGGAGAACCGACAGATTCATGGGATAGGTTAATAATTCATTTGCTCGACTCGAAACTTGATCCCGCAACAAAACGCGAATGGCAACAAACGTCAATTGCAAAGGGAAGGATATTACCATCGATTGCAGATTTCACGAATTTTCTCACAAATCATTGTCAATTACTAGAAAGAGTAAACGCCGGTAACAACGCAAATTCGCAACAAAAATCAAATCAACGGTTTTCGGATAAAAATCAGCTATTGTGCAAGCTACGATAAAATCACGGCACAACGCGTTTCAAACGGAACTTTGTTTTTTTTATTCTACCGAAAATCACGGAACACGTTCCAAATTTTCATTCGACGCGTTAGAATTAAAAATACCTGGCAACCTCAAACTAGCGGATCCTTCTTTCAACGTTAGAGGAGAAATCGATGCACTTTTGGGAGCAGGAATATTTTGGGACTTGTTATGCATCGGACAAATCAAATTAGGCCCTCGTCAGCCTATTTTACAGAAGTCAAAATTCGGATGGGTGTTATCGGGTCCTATAAATATCGCGCCTGCGCAAACTAAACAAATATCGTGCAACTTCTGTGCAAACAACGAATTAGAAAGCCAGTTAGAAAGATTTTGGAAACTTGAGGACGTACCAGAAGCCGCGAAGTACTCTCGTGAAGAACTTGAATGCGAAAAAGAATTTTTAGAAACGTACAGTCATGATGAAACAGGTCGATTTGTAGTAAGGTTACCAATTCGTGAAAACGTCATGCAGCTTGGGAATTCTTACGATAATGCGTTAAAACGCTTTCATACCCTCGAAAGAAAATTAAGCAGAAATCTTGAGTTGCAGCGGCAATATGTAGATTTTATGCAAGAGTACGAAAGTATGGGTCACATGACGAAATTACGCGATAACGAAATAAACAACGAGAACTCGAAAAATGTGTACTATCTACCTCACCACGGCGTTGTCAAAGAGGATAGTATCACAACAAAATTGCGTGTTGTTTTCGATGCCTCGGCAAAAACCTCGACGGGAATATCGTTAAATGACATTTTAAAGATCGGTCCTAACATTCAAGACGATTTATTTGCAATTTTACTCCGATTTCGTAAGTACAACATTGTTTTAACGGCGGATATTGCGAAAATGTACCGTCAGGTGAACCTCGCTAATGATCAACGAGATTTGCAGAGAATTCTGTGGCGTTCAGATCCGCAACAGCCAATACAACATTATCGTTTGAACACGGTGACTTACGGCACGGCTTCAGCTTCATTTTTGGCAATTCGTTCACTTCACCAAGCAGCGTACGAAAACGAAAATACGTATCCGTCAACGAGTAAAATAATTTTGCAAGACTTTTATGTCGATGACGTGATAACCGGTTCTGACACGACAGAAGGGGCGAGAAAAATCGGACTTGAACTCACGAGCATTTTAGGAAAAGCGGGATTCAATTTACGGAAATGGGTTTGCAACGAAAAATCGGTTTTGAAGGATTTAGTCGTAGGTGATCACGGAACGCTAGAATATTTTATCACGGATGACAAAAATATAAAGATATTAGGTATCAGATGGGACGCGGAAGCAGACGTCTTGAGGTACAACGTAAGCACTCCGAATGTCCAGCGTAAACACGTCACGAAAAGAGGTATGCTTTCAACGATAGCACAAGTTTTTGATCCATTAGGCTTAATCGCACCCATAACGATTCGCATCAAAATGTTGTTGCAGCAAGTTTGGCAACTCAAACTCGGTTGGGACGAATCGGTGCCAACAAATATTTATACTTGCTGGACACGGTTTTTTGAACAAATTCCGAAATTAAATGAGATTGTAATCAATCGAATGATTTTAACAGAAAATCACACGAACATTCAACTCCACGGATTCTCGGATGCATCTCAAAACGCGTACGGAGCTTGTTTGTATTTAAGATCAAAAAATTCAAATGGCGAAGTGTTAGTCAGATTGTTATGCGCAAAGGCACGAGTAGCGCCATTAAAATCAATTTCATTACCACGTTTAGAGTTGTGTGGAGCCTTTCTATTGGCTAAACTTGTGAAAAGGGTTACGGACTCCTTAAAGATTAACATATACGACACATTTTTATGGTCAGATTCTAGCATAACATTGTGTTGGATTGCTTCTCAGCCCAACACTTGGCAGGTGTTTGTTTCGAATAGGGTGTCGCAAATACAACAACTTACAGACATTTCTTCATGGCGTCACGTACCATCGGAATTTAATCCAGCAGACATTTTATCGCGGGGTGTTGAGCCTCATCAGTTAAAAGATTCAAAACTCTGGTGGAATGGCCCCGAATGGCTTTCTCAGGGTATGGAAACTTGGCCAAAATGGCATCCTAAAGATACAACAGAAATTCCAGAAAGACGCAAATGTCAAATTTCTCTTTTCAATAAAATTTCGAATCAATTCATGAATTTCGAACGTTATTCAATTTTGTACAAATTGCAGCGCATTTTTGCATTTTGTTTAAGATTTGTGGAAAACATAAAAACACCTAAAGAACAAAGAATTCATGGGAAATTAACGATTGAAGAATTGAAACGTTCACAATCAATGTTGATAAAAATTGTACAAGCTGAGACATTCAGCCAAGAAATACATGACTTAGAAAAAAATCGCATGGTCAATCGTGGTAGCAAATTATCATCACTCAATCCTTTTTTAGATGAGAGCAAACTCATACGAGTAGGTGGTAGAATAGGGAAATCATCTCTAGAATATGACCGAAAGTACCCTATTGTCTTGCCAGAAAAACATCATTTTACAAGGCTTATCATTCGTGCGGAACATCACAGACAGCTCCACACGGGGGCTCAAGCAGTTTTAGCTTCATTGCGATTAAATTATTGGGTATTAAACGGGCGAAATGCAATACGTTCGGTACTAAGAAAAATGCGTAACTTGTTTTCGCGTGAAACCGAGTAATGGTTTACCTCAAATGGGCGAGTTACCACGATCACGAGTGACACCAACTAGACCGTTTGAAGTATGTGGGGTAGATTATGCTGGACCTTTTGAAATCAAAGACGGCAAATTAAGAAATCGGAAAATAATTAAAGCATATGTTTGTATTTTCGTTTGTTTTTCGACTAAAGCCGTTCATATAGAACTAGTCACGGATCTAACCACTGATACATTTCTTAACGCTTTAAACCGATTTGTGTCGAGGCGAGGAATCTGCTCTCATATATATTCTGACAATGCCACGAATTTTGTGGGCGCGAACAACAAGTTGAAACAAATCTATGATGCGACAAAAAATACCGATATTGATCTTTCAAATTTTTTGTCACGAAACTTAATCACTTGGCATTATATCCCACCACGTTCACCACATTTTGGAGGGCTGTGGGAAGCTGCGGTAAAATCGGCAAAATTTCATATGCATAGAATCATTGGTAAAATACATTTAACGTATGAGGAACTTTATACTGTGATTGTTCAAATCGAAGCGGTACTAAACTCCCGACCATTGGTCCCTATTTCCAATGACCCCAACGACCTAGTCGCTCTCAGTCCCGGTCATTTTCTTATTGGAGACTATCTAACGGCCATACCACAGCACGATGTCAAGGAGTTACCCGAAAATCGTCTCACGAAGTTCAATCACTTGCAGCAAATGACTCAACATTTTTGGTCACGCTTGTCGAACGAATATTTGACCAATCTGCAGCAGCGATCAAAGTGGCAGCGAGATTCCTCTTCAGATATAAAGGTAGGCTCCATGGTAGTCCTAAAGGATGAAAACGCTCATCCACTGGAGTGGAAGCTCGGGCGAATCACGGATCTGCATCCAGGAGAAGACGGAGGTGGTGTACCTAGGGTGGTGACGATAAAGACAGTTAGCGGTGTAGTACGTCGAGCAGTGCACCGGGTGTGTGTTTTACCGATTCAGAATACTTCGGTCGAAAATCGACTAGTATACGAGCTGAACTCTATAAACTATTCCGGTTCGTATACATACGTATGATGCGATAGAGAGAAAATTTTGAATACATTTGTTGAAAGTCGAGACTTTCAAGGCCGGCGGGATGTTCTGTGAAAGGTATACGAGTACTTTACGTCTCCTGGACACCACTGGTGGCGGTGTGATAGAAACGGCGAGCAAAGAAATTAGTGGGCCTAGAGTCGCGAGCGTCGCTAACAACAAAAAAAGGTGACAGAGGCACGTAACGTAATTTAAGAAATTGTATATTTTTATCGTTGTATCAAGTTTAACATTGTTATTTACCTTTGTAGTAATAATAAAAGGTATCCAGTTACAATTGAGTTTGGAAATAATCGTCATCAGGCGATTCAAAAGGAGACAGTATTGCAGGGATTCACGATCAAAAAAATATATATATAAGTATACAGTCCACTACTATTATAATCCCCAACAATATGCATTGTAATTTAAATACCAAACAGGCTCTTTACTAGAATACGCAATAAAGAAAGAAAAACTTTTATTAGAAGTCAGAAAATCGATTGATAATGGGACATTAATTGATTTAATTGCTATTGGTCTGCCAAATTATGTAGCTGATAGAATCGATAGAGAAAAATTTAAAAAAAACCTATATCCTCCTGGGACCCGAACTCAATCGGGCGGTAATTTCATTATTTTTTTTATGACTTTTTCTTAAAAATAGGTAGTAAAACACATTTTGCTAACCAAAATTATATATTTTTTCTTTTTTTTCAATTTTTTTTGAAATGTCCAACCTGTTGGACATCCGGTCTTTAAAACTACAAAATGAAATAAAAACATTTTCAAAAAACAGGATTTTGAGTATTATATATCTAATTTTTTGATTTGTGAAATTCATAAAAACAATTATGGCTAAAGGTTATACAATAAAAAGCATTGCACTTTTCACACATAAATTTGGTTTTTTTCTTACACTGTTGATATTTGCACCTAACAGCATTTTTTAAGTCGCCTTTCAAAATAGGCAAATGTTGTCTATTTCTGATACTTGCATTGTTATTATTTGGCACTTGTGGTGATGAATATGGGCTTGAACGAGAAACAACATATCCGGTTGGATTGCTTCGAGTATGGACAGAGTTTAGTGTTGCTTCATTTTTATTTTCTTTGTCATCTATTCTTTCCAACAGCCACTCAGACAATTTAAGTTTAAAATCAAAGAACTGCATATTCTTCCCCCCTAATTTTCGTTGATCTTCACGATAGAGAATCCATGAATTTGCAATTGCCAAATCTATAAAATGGAAAATTGTCTTCACGGTCCATTTATTTGTTCTGGCATTTATTCGGTAATACGCAATCATGCGATCGACAAGATCAATTCCACCCATGGATTCGTTGTATTTGGTAACCATGTCGGGTCTTCTAACTTGAATAAATTTTTTATCTTGTTTTGACCACCTTTTACACTCTCCCACAGGATGCTCTTGCAGATTGGTAGAGGCAAGTAACACTGGCTTTAAATCGTACCACTGTATTACATTAATTTTTCCATCAGATCTTACACTTTGTTCAGTAGCACCTCTTCCCAGTCTTTTTAGAGTACTTTCGCTTGTTAGTTGTACAGATCGCGGAATCCTCGATTTCATGATTGTTCCGGTACCATGAAGCTTATTATCTAACAAATATTCCAACAGGGGAATTGTTGTAAAATATCGGTCCATGAAGATCTGAGATCCTTCTCTTAACGTCTGGACTAGTCTGACGACGGCTGAAGGCCCCACCCCTAGATCTTTTGCAGTATTGTCTAAAAAAGTGTCCTTGCCCTGGTAGACTTCGAAGTCTAAAACAAGACCTGTCGGCGTAGCGCAAACAAAATTCTTTAAACCTTCTGGGTTTGGCTTTCCTCTAACAAATTGCTTGATACCACAAATCCCAGTAAATGGAATCATTTGCTCGTCCACAGCCACCACGTTTTCCCTAGGCAAGGACAGGCAGGTCTCCCTAATCTTCTTTAACAATGGTCGCACTTTCCATAATTTGTCTGATTTTCGCAAATGTTCTGAAATATCATTGTCAACGACGATTTTTAGATGGTTTCTTATTTTGAAATATCTATCTCTTGTCATTACTGATGCAATTGAATAAACTCTTGTCGTTTTTAGCCCAATACATTCGTACCCTGGGATATTTTAACAAAGACATTAAGATAGATATTCCAAAGAAATGCTTGGTCTCTGTTAGGGTCAAATTTAATGGTTTCTCATGAAGTAGCATGTATTTTACGTTAGTGCTATCGCATATTGTTTGGAACATGTTATCATCCATGTATTTGGAAAAATAGTCCGACGGTGTGAAATTTATTCTTTCTAGACTTGTATCTCCATTATCTTGTATTTCAAATTCTACTCCGTGAAACTTTTCAGATTTTTTCCATGAAAAGTTTTCTTTTTTTTATTTCGCATCTTCAATCTATGTCCATTATTTTCCGCTTTTAATGTTTTCTGTAACACACTTAACGGTACATTGTCCTCTGAATCATATTCATCCTGCTGCACTTGTTCATTACTAGTAGAAATTTCAACAATTTCGTCATCTAAACCTTCTATTTGATCATTGTCTTCATCATTCTCTTCTAAAACGTTTTCTTCCTCAATAGCCATCTCAACTATGTCCCCTCTAGCAGTATCTTGTTCCTGAAATACCCCATCATCCAATTCGTCCTCTTCAAGGTCGTAACCTTCTATGTCGGAGTCTACTTCCAATAAATGTAATAATTTATCGTCATCCTCTCCTGGTCTAAGATATTTTTTCACCGAAAATTGCTAAAAACAAAGTAAAATGATAAACAGGTTCTAAACAAAATGTCGTCATACAGTCCCAATGTCCAACAGGTTGAACTAGATCCAAGCGTATAATATCGTCATTGGATCCTCACGTCCAACGTATTGGACACGGTAAAAAATAGAGCTCTCACGTCACAATTAAATTATTTTAACAAAATTTGTGATTGTAATTATATAAACTAGAGTGTAACCAAGCATTACGTGCAAAAAATATATCATGAAAAACGAAAAAAAACAAGAAATATCATGCAAATAGTGTACTTACCATCATATGTTACTCGTCTGAAAGCCGCCATTACACAAAATAGCCGATTAAAATGTTTACAAGTCGAAAGGTTACTAACGACGCCGGTAGAGAGCGCGCACTACATGTCCAACTAAATGGATCTGGGTATTCTAGGGCGCTAATTTTGTGATTAGTATAGCTGTAGGTAAAAAATAAAATGTCCAATACATTTGACGGTGGGTTCCAGGAGGATATAATGAAGTAGGTAAATTGGAACATTTAGTTAACAAAAAAAAGTCCGGAAACAAAAAAAAAAAAAAAGAATTACGGTACTAAAGGTAAAACAGAAAAAATACCATGCGAAACTTGTAAGAATAAAGGTAAAGGTACACGCTGCCATCCTGAAGCCGAATGCTGGTTCAAAGAAAAATAAAATAAAATAAAGCATGTTCATAATTCAGTATTAGAAGCAGAACTAAGTGATAATGATCCAAAAAACTAATAATTCCACCATTAATTAGACTTAAGATAACATTAAATAACACAGGGGAACAAAAAAAAAAATTTTTTTTTGGTGCCTGGGATTTTAGACCTGATTTTAACTATATTTGGGAAGCTAAATCTATAGGTGCAATCCGTTTTTCTCTATCAGCTCTACTTTTTTAGATACATAAATTTATCTACATATCTGGTTTCTATGCAGTTTATTGGTTTCTGAGAGTTCTAAAATTATTTTATAATCATTAATGTAGGTGCAATTGTTTTATTGTCAGTCTGTAAATGAGTAAATTCCAGGTAAATCTATAAATAGTGGAAACATTGCCTCCCAGGTACCTGAACTGACCCTTTTATACCCCTAACTCAGGTAAGTCTCGTCAGTTTGTGCCTTCTTGCTAAAGAGAGTAGATCGAATTCGGCGTGTTATTTTCTGTTAAGAAAAGAGTGTTGTGTTATTGAACAGAATTAAAATGAGTTCAGCGTCCAGTTCAAGAAGAAGTTGTGTCAATCAACCTGATGTGTTTTGTTATATATGCGGAGAATACATGTTCCAACAAAACAGACGAGCTATTACTGACTTTGTGAAGCAAGCATATTTGGCATACTTTGGAGTTAAGCTTGGTGATCAGGACAAAACGTGGGCCCCGCATCTTGTATGTAAAACTTGCACAGAGCAATTACGGCAGTGGACTACCGGCAAAAGAAAATGTTTGAAATTCGGCGTACCAATGGTTTGGAGAGAACCAAAAAATCACTTCGATGATTGCTATTTCTGTTTAGCAAATATTAATGGAATCAATCGAAATAACCGCCATAAATGGACCTATCCCAATTTAGACTCGGCAATACGCCCTATCCCGCACTCAGATGAAATACCGATTCCAACATTTCATGAGCTACCAGATATCTCTGATAACGAACATTGTCCCTCTGATCGCTCTTCCGATGCTAATGAAACTAACAGTGACTATGAGGACGTCTTCAGTTCCTCAACGCTTCAATCAAAACGAATTAAATGATCTCACCAGGGATCTCAATTTATCGAAAAAAGCTGCTGAAGTACTGGCTTCTAGGTTAAACGACAAAAATTTACTGGAACAAGGAACCAAAATTACCTTTTACCGTACAAGAGAAAAAGATCTGCTACCATTCTTTTCTCAAGAAGACAATCTTGTATTTTGTCACGAAATTAGGGACTCATGAAAGAAATGGGACTTTCTGAATATATTCCAGATGATTGGCGCCTATTTATTGACAGTTCAAAGCGAAGTTTAAAATGTGTCCTTCTACATAATGGGAATAAATATGGTTCAATACCGTTAGCTCACTCAACGAAACTGAAAGAAGAATATAACACAATAGCTTTAGTCTTGCAGAAGATAAAGTATCACGAACATCAATGGTTGATATGTGTAGACTTAAAAATGGTGAACTTTCCTCTTGGGCAGCAAAGTGGTTACACAAAATATCCGTGTTTCTTGTGCCTTTGGGATAGTAGGGACAAAACACACCACTGGGTTAGAAAAGATTGGCCTCTGAGAGAAAACATGGACGTTGGGGAAAAGAATGTCATTAACGACGCTTTGGTTGAAAGAGAAAAAATCATTCTTCCTCCGTTACACATAAAGTTGGGCTTAATGAAGCAATTTGTAAAAGCTCTTGATAAGGATGGGCCTTGTTTTGAATATATAGGGGTAAAAATGCCTCAGTTGAGCACAGAAAAACTCAAAGCAGGGATATTTGACGGCCCACAAATAAGACAATTAATTAAAGATCCTGCCTTCATAAATTCAATGAATGAAGTTGAACGAGAAGCTTGGACATCATTTGTTGCAGTTGTAGAAAATTTTCTAGGCAAACATAAAGCTGAAAACTATGTTGAAATTGTTAACAAGATGCTGAACAGCTTTAAATCATTAGGGTGCAATATGAGTATAAAAGTACACTATCTAGACAGCCACTTGGACCGGTTTCCAGAAAATTTAGGAGACATGAGTGAGGAACAAGGTGAAAGATTTCACCAAGATATTAAAATTATGGAGGACCGCTACCAAGGAAGATGGGACATCCACATGATGGCAGATTACTGCTGGAGTTTAAAGAGGGACTGTTTGAAAAAACATTCAAGAATGTCGCGGAAAAGAAGTTTTAGAAGTGTCGAGTGACTATATTTGATTTCTTTAATGTTTTTTTTTGTTTGTAAGTTTGACTTAAGATTGTATTTGGTATAAATAAAATAAAAAATTCGAATCTACTTTTGTTTATTACACTTGAGATTTGAGTTAAAATCATAGAACTCATATTTCTCTAAAATTGTATATCTTAAAAACTGGAGCTGATAGGGAAAAATGAATACGATATTTGAATTCAGGACATCAAACTGATATAGAATCAGTTCAAAAACCCTCGGCACCAAAAACAGCTGTTCCCCAGTGTAATATTTTGGAAGTATCCGCTATTTATGATTCAGGCTCCAATGTTTCACTCATAAATTCAAAATTAATTAATTTAAAACAAGAAAGAATTGACTTAAAACAAAGAGTTAACTTAAGAACAATTAATGGTGTATATAAATCAGAAGAATTGATAAAAATCAAAGCAAAAATATTAAATATAGAAGAATACATAGATGTATTCGTAATCAATAATGAAAACTTTGAATATGACTGTCTAATAGGATTAGATTGCATAAAAAAATTCAAGTTGATTCAAAATGAAAAATTAGAGATAAAACAGAGAAACTCTGATCTCAAAGAGAAAAATATATCGAATAAACTTTAATGAACATGTAGATTTAGACAATTTCAAAGTCTTAATAAATCACTTGAGTCATAATGAAGAAGATATGATAAAGAATCTCATAGATAAATATAAAAATATATTTGCAAAAGATAAATATGATATAGGCGTAGTTTAAAGATTACGAAGCCAGAATAGATCTCATAGTAGACAAATATTGTAGCAAAAGACCTTATCGGTGCTCAATTGAAGATAAAAAAGAAATAGAGGAACAAATCTCACAATTACTTTAAAAGAAATCTAATAGAAGAATCATACAGTCCTTTTGCTGCTCCAGTTACATTAGCATATAAAAGAGACGAAAATAAAAGATCAAGACTATGCATAGATTTTAGAGAATTAAATAAAATAATAGGTCCTCAATCACAACCATTTCCTTTGATAGAAGATTTGGTAATAAAAACAAGAAATTGCAAATATTTTTCAAAACTTGATATTAATTCAGCGTTTTGGTTAAGACCGAGCAAATTATTTTTGCTGGGTCTTAAATACCTCAATAGTGACATGCGCAGTTGAAGACTGTCTCACGGTTTTGTTTAATGGGTTGTATATGAAAAGCTTTTCATGGAGAACTAAGCAATAGGCTGAAATATCTGTAGTTGTAGCCACATCTGTTTCAAATTCTATCCTTAGAACAACGGAACCAGTTTGAAGAGAATCTTTTTTGATGATAGCAATCGATATGAGCGATGGGGGCGTGATTTTTGAATTCCTTAGGATTAAACACTGGCTGATTAGTTTTGGTTAAGTAATATGATTCTTGAAAATTTGCGTACATATCGTACAATGTTGCAAATTTGTTGTTAGCGAAGTCTAATAATAAGTCGGCGTAAGGATATCTGTCGGAATTTCAAAAATACTTTAATATTTCGCAAAGAAATATTATCAAATTTACTCATATCACTAGTAAGTTTATTTTTTTCGATCCTTTTGAAACGCTACGATAACGTGCCTTGGCGATTCCACTTTGGTTGATGTTTTAACAGGCCAAGTGTGTCGTGTAGAAGTTGGTAAGGAAGGATATTCTATAATTTCCCAACTTCTGAAATGTATCGGAAGGTCTACACCTTTTTTACAATCGTATTAATGTTCATTTGTTTTTCTAAACTAAGCGAAACGTGCGGTACTACCCAACTTATTCTATTGATTGTAACTTTTGGTTTTTCAGTATCATTTTCGCTAGTTACAGCATCATAATCAGAACTGCTTCGTATAATAACTAATTCTTGTCTCATGTGAATCATGAGCTTTCTAAAATCTTCAAAAAAGCCCATTAGATGTTTTAAAGGTATTATGGTATTAAAATTTCCAGCAGAATCCGGAATTATTCTTTCTCTCGTTATTGCGTCTTTAACAGTTTCCCCCTGTTTAGCAACTGTTTTGTTTTTTTGGCCACCCATCCAGCATTTTCCAACAAAGAACTTTCGTTTGGTGTATAAGACAGATAACCTTTTAACGTCGATGCAAGGCCGACATCCCTAACAGAATCGATTACTGTTCCATTTAATTCGTATCTAATTTCTTTAAACAGGTATGCAACTGCATTATTGATAAACTCCAACTGCGTAGTTATTCCATCATCGTCTTTGGTAAGCTTTCCTTCCACATATAAATAACTATCACAGGGAACGGTGTTGGCTTCCAGATCTTGTATTGCTATTCGAACCTCATTCATTGTACTGCCGTCCTAAGCCTAACCCCCCGTATTTGAAAAAAGTTGAAAAACGAGATTTCTTGCTTTAGCATAATAAAATATGATAAATTTCAATTTTTCCTACGTTAAAACGCCGTATCTGAAGCAGAAATATATAAAATCAAATAATATTAAAACCGTATTTGAAAATAACTTAAGAAATACTAAGGCTAAACCCAGTATTTATAGTTTACTAAGCGCTTTACCCGTATTTTTAATCAAATACGGGTATTTTGTGTAGCAGCTTTCAAATACGGGGTTTATGCGTAGAAATTTCACCTGTTAAATCCTGTCTATTGCTAACGCGCGCTTTGTCTATGTTTTAATTTTTAGTTTGCCGGTAACCGTTATTCGTCGTGGTGGTCTTCTAAATATTGTAATAACGTTCTTATTTTAGTGAATAATAAAGTATAAAATTTAGGTTATCATAAAAAAATTAGTTCGTGGACTACCGGGAGTAGAGGAAAAAAATTAGTTGCCCTGGCTAGCACCTCAAAAGTGCTTCCAATTTTTTCAGAGGATGAGATTTTCTTGGGTAACTCAGATTTAAGTTATAATAATAATGAACTAAATAATGCTAATAATAATAACAGTGATGGAAAATTTATAAAAATTACAAAGAGTTGCATTATAAATAGTCAATCGCAACCAAATAATATTACATCATCATACTTGGATACAGGTGTTATTAATGGTAAGTAAAAAATAAATAGTAAGTAATAAATAACTAAATAAATTGTAACGATCGTATATGAAATTAACATAAGTATTAAAATATCGTAATTAGTTATTTGGGTATTTTTTTATGGTACTTTGTTACGTTTAAAAGTTAAACCTCTCTCTCGTAATTTTAAAATGTACACTTGTCAGCAAAATAAATTAAGATATTCAAGGTCATCTCTAAAATTGAAGTGCGAATTGGGCCTTGATTTTCTTTAAGTATTTCTACTGACAGTCACAACTAACATCGGTTGAGTTTTGAAATATTACGTTCTATTCACCACCTTTTTTTCTGTCACTTTTAATGGGCTTGAATGTCCTAGTTTTCTATGGTGACGACTGTTTGTACAATCTCAAAGTGTCTAAATGTTATTCAATTTAATTTAAAATATGACAGTACAGCCTTTTTCCAAAAAACGCGCCTTACCGTGTCTTTAGAAAAAATGATGAAATTCATCCTAGAGGGGTTATTTTTCATACCCAATTCATTAATCATGCCCGTTTATTTAGGTTACCGTCTTTTTTTTATTATTTATTGTTTTCGTTCGTTAGTTTTACATTCTTGACATTTGAAGAAAAACATAATTTTAGGTGCAGAATATTCAGAATTGGAAAATGGGGATGACGGATTGATAAATGCATCGAATAATATACTTACCGAAAAATCTATGGATTTTACAAATATCATTATTGGATCTGGTAATTATTTGTTATAAAAAAACGTTTGGGAATAACTTCTTGTTCTAATTTTTTTTTAGATTTGGAATTAGAAGGCAATCTCTCAGAATTCCTCGAAATAGATAAAAATAATATTAATATTGAAGATAGCTTAAATAAGAAAACGGTAAATAATGAGACTGAGAGCATGGAGGACGATAGAAATAATTATAATGATCATAATGAGAAAGGAAACAAACAACTGGAAATTAGCGCAACTGAAAAAATGGAAGAGAATAATGAGACTGATGGTATTAACTTAAAGAATTTGATTCATGAAAATCAAGAAAAGGAAAATGAAAATAAAGAAAACGAAAATGAAGTTGAAGCACCTGAGGAAAAATAATAATAGGTACGTACCTATAAATAAGTACCTATAATAAGTACTTTCTACATATTAACAAGATTTTTTTATTGTCATTTTATATTTTTAGATCCAAATGAAGTGGTTCAAACCCACACAAAAAAAGGGGAAAACAAGAAGAAGAAAAAAATATAAACATTCCAAAAGCGTAAGAACTGAAATTAAGCAAAAAAAGAAGATTTCGCTACATACAGTTAGACCAAGTTGCGGAAATTTTAAATTTAAGTGTCACAGTTTTTTCTCGCAGGAGGACAGAACAAAAACAAATCAAGAATTTTGGAAATTAAACTGGAAAGAAAAAAGAACATTTGTTATGAATTCAACTGAAAATAAAATACCGAGGCGCAAAGTAGAAGGCTCGAAGAAAAACAAAACTTTTACATATTTTTTAAAAGACGGTAATGGTGCGAAAAGACGTGTTTGTAAAATGTTCTTCCTTACAACATTAGGGTACAAAAATACGAATGATTGGATAATTCATTCAGTTTGGACAAATGCTAATAGCAAAAATCAAGTACAGAATGATTCAGATCGACGTGGTAGACATCCTCCTAACAAACTGTCAAATAACCAAATAGAGAGTCACATCGACTCATTCAATCCATCTGTGTCTCACTATAGAAGAGTCCATGCCCCTAATCGCTTATACTTACCAAGTGATTTAAATGTTACTCTTATGTTTACAGACTTTAGAAAAAATTTCCCGATTTCATTTGCTCATACGAGAAATATAGAAAAGTCCTTAAATCGAAAAATGTATCGTTTGCCAAGTTAGGAAACGAAGAATGTGAACTTTGTGAATCTTACCACATGCATAATCCAGAGCATACAGCTGAGTCCTTAAATGAAGATTGTGAGAAATGCTGCAGTTGGAAAGATCATATTGAGAAGGCAATATAATCTCGTAAAAGATACACATTGAACAAAGAAAATTACAATGAAGACGAAGATCATTTATGCGTTTCTGTTGACCTTCAGAAGGTTATAATGTTACCCCGGATGGAAATGTTTAAAAAGGCAATATTTTCTCATCGCCTGATAGTCTACAATGAAAGTTTTATACCCGTCGGAAAAATTAGACACTTTGTTCCGTTTGCCGCTTTGTGGCATGAAGCCGTCAGTGGACGACATCAAGAAGACATTATCAGTGCTTTCAATGCATTTTTTTCTCCACCATAGGGATGTTAAAAATATTACTTTGTGGCTAGACAATTGCTCTAGCCAGAACAAAAACTGGGCTTTGTTGTCTTTCTTGATTTATATTGTTAATTCGTCAGGTGTAGCCGCAGAAACCATACATGTCAACTATTTTGAACCAGGGCATACGTTTATGTCTGCGGATTCATTTCACCATCAAGTGGAAGAATCACTGAAACGTCAAATGAAAACGTATGATTTCGCAGACTTTGAAAAAGCTGTACAATCAAGCAACAAGGGAAAAGTGCAGATTAAGTCTATGCAAGTAAATGATTTTCAATTATGGAAAAATCTCAGTTCGGCTAGTAAAATTAAAAACCAAAATCCTAAGTTCTATATTGCCAAAATAACGGAATTAATGGTTAAGAGAAATGAGTTTAACATTTACTACAAAAACAAATCCGATGAAGAATGGAAACAACTTGATTTTTTGCTTAAAAAATATATTGGTGAAATTCCAACACCGTCCATAAAAACGGCACCCAATGGGTTTGAACGAGAAAAAGTTGACAATTTGTTCAAAGCTTTAGGGTCCATAATGCCAGATAATCGAAAAAATTTTGGGAGGACCTTCCAGAAAAGGTTATTGTCTAAAAAGTGTTTTTAGTGTACTTATTAATAATTATTGTGATGTAAGTGTTTCAGTTACCGTTATTTATAAGTATTTCAAATATTTTATAATTTCACATTTTTTCTCGTTTTTTTTTTTTAATTAAAGTAACTTAAAAAATCATGTGTTGCTATTTCTAATTTATAGCTAGTTTTTCCTACGTTAAATACCGGTATTTGCCAAATACGATGATTTACCTAAGTAAATTTGACAATGGCTTAGATAAAAAACCCGTATTTGCTAAATACAAGGTTTTTGCGTAGAAAATTAGCCAAATAGAAGTAAAAAAATCCTCGTATGGGGTTTTATAACATAAAAACAGTAACATAAGGATTTTTAAAGTATAAATAAGAATTTTAGTGCCCCTATTGTTTAATATGAGCAACTAATGTTATTAACGCAAAGGTTCGCTGAAGCTACAAAAAAATAGAAACAATAAATCGATATTCCGCCATTTCTAAACATTTTCAAATACGGGGTTAGGTTTAGCACGGCAGTGTAGTTGATGGTCCCAGATGTGGTGGGTTGATAAAAATGATACTGATAATTTTCAATACTAACGTCATTATATGGTTTGTCGGTCACATCCAACAGTTCAGCATGATTAGCAAAAAACATGTTGCTTCTTAAAAGAATGTAACAGAACTACTGTGAAATGAATACCCCTCTTCTTTTATAGTTATATTAACACCGTAAACCCTAAGATTTCAAGAACATACGATTGTCTCTAGTCAATGTTTTTTATTTGAGACTACTTTTTTATTGCGCGTCTTCAAAACTCGCTTTACCGTACCCTTTTCCTTGATGCAAAAAAAACGTAAAACCATTTCTAATCATTTACTTTCCTTAGGTGTAATCGAATAGTACGAGTGTCCTCACGGAAATTCACAAGTTTGTTATTCTGATCGACAATTCTTAGCGTAATCGTATTGATTATTTTAAGAGGGTGACTGGATAATAAATAGTAGTGGCGGGTGTTTCAATCATTTTATACCCCGGCGAAACGGCAGGAAAAAACTGATGGATGATGTGTACAGGGCGACCGTTTAAGAAGGATCCTGCAGCTATGTTACAGTCAATGAATATTGCGTTAACTTTAAGAATTTCCACAGGAAACTCACCAGTTATCTTAGTATTTGCGTCTACGATTTTATTACTAAAACCAAGTATAGCGCTTAGCGAGTTTTCCACATTAAACGATATTTTTCGGTTTGTTCGTAACCTCCTAGAGGTGCTGTTATCAAAGTCCATGTTAATACTGGCAGCGCCATCTTTTTTCTCAATTTCTCCTTGCATTACTTCGAGTAAATTATTGATTTCATACGAACCTGTAGGAATTTTCACTACATGTTCAATGTTTGTAACATCATCCCACCAACAGAAATGTATTGTTTTTATCATCTACATTTGGAGTAGAATAAAAACTATCAAAATTTACGAGTCCTATTTCATAGTCAACATCATCATCTAAGTAAGTAGGTGGATTAAAGTCATAAGTTAATTCGGAAGATTTTCCACTAAGAATAAAACTAAAGGACATTTTTACTCAATGGTATTTTATTATGAAATGAAATAAATACATCATGGGTATTGATTATATAAAAAAACTTAAACACATGTGGCCACAAACGTATGTGTCACATTTCGGTATGAATCGTGATTGTACTTAATTCGCCGTGTCCTACCATCGCTAAAAAAATACGCAATGAATTCTTTGGAGGTCTCAAATTTCCATAGCTGTCAAAATAAATTACCACATCGTTTTTTTACATATGCTACCCAGTGTGCCGTCTCCACGCGATGAGTCCAAATTTACTATTCCACTTTCACAAGAATTTATTTTTGTGGGTAAATCGTCTCTCAAAATACACCTCGAAAATATGGAATTTTAAGTTTTGCTGCATATTTCTTTAAGTCTTCATTGTTCAGTGCTCTACGTGGTAGGTTTACCACATATGTTCCGTAACCCGATTTTAAACCGCGTCCTTTTACTGCTTCGTTTTACAGCGTCGTTTACTGCTTTTGCAATTCCAGCAGCATCTCCGCCTAAAGCGCCAAGTGCGCCCAAAATTGGTAATAAAAGTGGTAAAAACCCGCCCCTCTTTTTAAAGACGTTTTGCGTTTGTTGGTTTCGAGTACACCTCCAGTTTTAGGTATTGGTATAATTCTACGTTTTCGTTTTATTATAACGCTGGGATGTAATGCAAATTTAAGCGCAGTACCTCTCATTTTTCTATGTTTCTTTCGTTTCCTTAAACCCATTCCCAATTTTCGTTTAACGTTCATTGCTCCAGCTACTCCTAGCGCGGCTAATTTTTCTCCAAAACCAGAATCAGAAGCTTTTACTCGTTCCCAGGCAGCCTGTGCGAGTTCTTTGTCGGCTGCGTTTCTACTTTTAACGTCCTCAAGTTCTGCGTATGCGATGTCGTGTTTTTTTGCAAGCCTCGTCTAATTGATTTATTCCAACGTCACCTCGTTCAAACGTTTAGAGAGCTTAGTTCCAGGCCCACAAAATCTGTATTCACCTACTGTACAAGAGCGAGCATTACAAAACGTTCGTCGTCCTCGCTTAGGATCTCTTCCTACGACTGACCCCAGGCAGTTAAGAAGCGGGAAAAAATTAGGGACTGGAATGATGGACGGAATACAAAAAAACTGGAATATCGTTATTTCGATGATTATAATGAAATTGTAAACAGATTAAGACTACTCAGTAGCATCTCAAGCCGCAGGAAATAATTCACATAATAACGAAATACTTTCTATCATAGAATAATTAAAGGAAGCTAGAATTATACAATAAATACCTACTTCCGCAAACACAGTTTTATTTGACTTCAGTGACTCATCGTGTTAACTATGCCTATTGATAAATTTGGGAGACATATGTTACAGGCAGCCCCGCATCCCCCATCACCCTCATCTGTGGTGGGCAGCTCGTCTACACCGCTATCATCATTTTATCTATGTGAACCAGTTTTATTCCGCAGTAAATGTATTTTAACTGTACGTGGATCCCATAGCCCGCGTAACAGTCAGATTTATTATGTATTAGAAAATGGAACCACTGTATACGAATGTCCTGTAAAAGGGAAGATTGAGCGCATAGTCGTTTATCCAGATAAAGTTGGAATTCAGATAAATAAGAAAACATCGCCTGTAGTCTCTCCAGATACCCTTGTAGGGCAGGATTTAAACAGAGGGGACACTCTTTACTTCACACAATATCTACAACACCCATCCCACTGTGCGCTGAAATCGTTTTGCAGTGCCCTATAGAAAAATGAGTGACATAAAAAAACAAATAGTCAAAGAATTACACAAACAGTTATTATTGTTCGGGTCACTTTGAAATTTTTGACGGCGAACTTACTTTTTGAGGAGTACTTTCCAACAGGACCTCCAAACTTTCCCT